>JAHDVE020002938.1:0-232407 GCA_022606495.2 Halesus radiatus | reverse complement strand
GATTCGGATCAGTCGGCCTCTACAGTTCGCTTGTGTGCCAGATTACGTCTGGTACAGCCAGTATATTTGTTATCGGGAGCAGATAAGTGAATATTTTATTTTATTTGAAAGAATATGTTCTGAAGCCGGGTCATCTTGAAAGCGCCATCTTTAGTAATAAGGCAGAGAACTCAATTTGTGTTCAAAAACATGATGCCCCAGAGGACAATGGAGTCAGTGAAATTCAATCTAGACTTTGGCAGTGATTCGAGAAAGCTCTGCCTCTCAGCGCGGTAAAACGAGTCAACAACTCGAGGAAACACCTCAATCTGTTTCTCCACTGCCTCCGAGAACTCTGTTCTCAGTCACCGCATCAATTGTGTAGATTTGCATCTTATTATAATGACCATTTTCAAAATTGGGAAATAATGTATCATTTTTTCAAATCAAAGTTTTTCACTGAAACAAATTTATTTAAAATCTTTGGATAAGTATCAAGTGATGAAGAATTCGTATTTTGTCTTCAGAAAAGTTGTTTATTTTTCTAGTGAAAACATTGTGCCGTAAAGTTATTTTTTCCAGCGAGATTCCACAATCTCCTCGGTATCTATGCGGTAATTATTGGAGTAGTTTAACATTTGTTTTCCAAAAAAGTGATTTATATTCTACCGTTTTCTTAGCTCAGTCAAATTCTTCGCTTATATTCGGTGAAGGGTTTTTAAAAGCTTCCACTAAATGATCGATTGTCCTCTCATTATAAACAGCGCCCTTAACACGGCGCTATATAAATCATCCAAGTATTATTATTATTGTAAGTTTTTGGTCAAATTTTAATACATTGACTAAAATACGATAAACCGTTCTAAGATGCACACTGCAAGTGTTAACACGGTTTGGAAACGAAACGTAGATCGTAATGTCCAACCAGTCCAAAACATTGGTCCTATAACTGTTGTAATAATTATCCTGTATTTTGTCCAAGATGGCCTTTGCCCCCGGGTTGTCGAACACCACGGTCTTAGTGTGGACTCCATCGCTGGTGTTTACCACTAACGCGCCGTTAGACGCTTTCACACACTTAACAGTGTACGCCGTTATCTGTGCGAGCCTTGCCCCGAGGAAGTGGCCCGTTATAATGAGGTTATATCTCGTCCCGTGTTGAATGTTAACCAAATCGATAAGTTGCCACGAATTTCGAATCCCGGGTTGGAGCCAGTTGCTAGGAGACTCCAGCCCTTGGGCACAACCAACCATTCCCCGTAATCTGCATCGGTTTCCAATCAGTCCCTCTGGGTATAGACAAGTTTGGAAAACAGCATCCGGATGAGGTCACTGGAGTGAGGGTCTGTGTTCAGGATGTCCAGTGGATGCTCCGCCGCAGACTGCAGAAGGGAATCTATCGAGAGTTTTACCTCCGAAAGCTTCAACAGCAAACTTCTGTCAGCATCCATGGCTGGGAAGATGTGAGGTGTGAATTACCTGAAACAATAATATCACATGATGTCGCATGATACCACATAGGGCAATATACCACACAATTCCACATGATCCAAGCATATGTCATATAATGCAATGCTATACCACATGGTGCATTATCGATATCCCATGATTTGGTGCTAATGGTTGAAACCAAATATATTCTCTAGTTAATTAGAATTTTTTAATCATTAAAGTTTCATTAAGGCTAATTCCCGATGACCAGAATAAAATTTCGGGGGTGAGAGGAATGAGGTAAGTAGCAATGGGGAATGGCAAAGCATGTCATCGGCTGTCCAAGCGATGGTGGTACCGTTTAGTGATGGATAAGACTAAATAACTATGTTTTGTATTTGTTCAGTATTAACTGAATATAATCGTTGAATCACCCTAAAATCTCAAACGCAAAAGTTTGAACATGAAATGGTTGATAATGTTTCGGCTTGCAGTGTTTTTGCAGATTTTTAGCCAACGCGCGTGGCGTTTGCCAGTTCAAACCTGTTTATGATAAAATATCGTTCATTTCGAATTTGTCCGCAGTTGTGATCGGACGTGTTTTGTTTTGCTTATTTTGTAATTACCGTATTGTTTCCACATATCATTATTTCAAATGCAAGGTAAGCATTTTTTTATATCCAGTATTATTTATTTTTTTCAAGTAATATCCAAAAAGTGATAGTGAATGGGAAGATTTGGATATTGGATGTTCAGAAAGCGATTTTTCTTCGTTTCCGAGTTCCGTCTCAGAAGATGGAACACATCCCTGTCAATCGAGCCATGATTTATTAGACGAATAGCCAGACACCAAGAACCCGGTGAATCTACATTATATAGAGAAAAATTAATTTTTTCAATGGTGTTTGGAGATTACCAAATATTGCAAGGTTCATTGCCTGGGAATGTTTGTCTTTCTTTAAAAAAAAATCAATGAATCTGTGTGGTAAGCTTTAAAGCACTCCAATAAACATTGCTTGAAGTGGTTGTATTTGGTGACCAGATCTGAACCCCAATTAGGAATGCAATAGTCTCACTGGATCCAGACATTTGGGAGCAGTTCTAATGAAGAAATTTATTTATTTTACTACAATCTTGTGTGTTCGTCCTTACCTCTATCGTGCCAATATTGGAACACCTCCCCACAATATCAAATGATTTTTTTTTTTAAATTTAAGGTAATGACGAAACAAAAAAAAATTCAGTGATAGCCTTAAAATTTTCAACAAGCGCCGTATTGTCTCAAGTCGCTAGTTATTGTAGTACCCCTTCCAACAAATTTATTTAAATTATGCGAGTGCCGCTGTATTTGACAATTCGCCGAAGAACAAGTACCTACATTTTGATGAAATTTAATATCTTATCGTGAATTTCTGGAACCCAAGTTAAGTGCATGTTATAGCCTCAACAAAATAACCTAACCTAACAAAATCAACACAAAAGTGTCTTAATCAAAATAGTATTTTTACAGAGATAACCAGCGCAGGTTAATCCATCATAAATGTTATCTAAGCGTGGTTCGATAATACCTTCTGTTCTTGTCAGCGGGAAAACATTTTGATGAAATTTAATATCTTATCGTGAATTTCTGGAACCTAAGTTAAGTGCATGTTATAGCCTCAACAAAATAACCTAACCTAACAAAATCAACACCAAAATGTCTTAATCAAAATAGTATTTTTACAGAGATAACCAGCGCAGGTTAATCCATCATAAATGTTATCTAAGCGTGGTTCGATAATACCTTCTGTTCTTGTCAGCGGGAAAAAAATTTTATTTAACACTAGCTGATGTGTTAATAATTGATTTGACAGCCAAAGTAACTGTCTCCAAATAAAGAAACATTCATTTGAATATTTTATTTCATTCCAAATGTTTATTTTTTCAAAATATATCTAAATCATAAAGTTCTTATGTAGGTAGGTACTACTCGTGTTTTCCATTTTGAAAATATTCTTCCCAAACTTCTTTTGAATATGCAATCTGTGGCTAACCAGACTGTTATATCTATGGGCTAAACATGGCGGGTTCAGTATTTTTCATACTAATTTTAAAACATTATAGCAACAGTTTTGCATATTGAATTTCATTCAAACTACTCTCTAAACCTTCCCAGCACTTATAAGAATAAACTGCACTATTTTCAGCGAAACCGGTCCAGTAATTTTCGAGAAAATCGAGGACAAACAAACAAACGAACTTACATTGATTTTTATGTATATAGATTTGTGTCTTCAAAAAGACGTAACACAAATATTTATTAAATTACGCATTCCACGTAAAAAAAGTTGCATACAATACGGACAGTTCTATACTAAAATACACCACCACATTTTAATATTTACATTATAATATTATTATTTTATAATATGTATAATTTATGTGTGTTTATTTATTTTATTTATTTATTTATTTTTTTTCTTATTATTATTCTACTCCCATAACTTGAGCTCTAGTAGCTCGTGGTTATGGGAGGAATATTTACAAGCATAAATATGCATATATATATATATATATATACATATTTTAATCTACCTTAACACTATAAGCTAACGCCCTTGAGGTGATTTATCCACCAAAATGGCACTTTAGAAGTAATACAATCATTACATTATATTATATTAAGTAAAATAAGTTTTATATAATTGAAAATACACTTTGTATATACCACTTTACTTAAAATATATAAATATTTCTACATGTTTCGATAGCAATGCTATCATCTTCAGGAATAAATGAATACTAAAAAATAATTTCAAGTATAGAAAATGATAAAAATTTTAAAACAATAATTTAAGAATATACAAAATATGAGCATAAACAAAAATGAATTAAAGTAGGTAAGTAACAGATCAAATATTAATAATACTAAATGTTAATGACAAAATAATTATAAAACATTGAATAATACATTTAAATTAGAAATATAAATAAAAATTATTATTATTAATATTAATATGAAAATAAATTTAAGAGATAGCTATTTTTTAAAAATATTTGATTATTTATTAAATTTAATTCGCCATTAACACTTTTTCTTATTTCTAAAATTTCAAATTTATCTAATTGTAAACCAGTTGTATTTGTATGTAAAACTTTTAAACCTTTATTTATATCAAACGAATGATTGGTTTCTAAAATATGATTTGCAAATTCAGAATAGTTGTTATTATTTAAACATCTTAGGTGTTCCTTAACCCTAATACTGAAATTTCTACAAGTCTTTCCGATGTAAAATAGTTGCAATCATTACAAATCAATTTATATACTCCCGATTTATTCAAAATATTATCTTTATCTTTGTTATTAAAAAAACATTTAAAATAAGTTTTATTCAATGTAAAAAGCACCCGTTGACAAACTACTAAAAAGTATTTTATCGTGATTTTTATTCCTTTTTTTCTATATTTGTTTTGTTACATTGATGTTAATTAAAATTTGATTTAAATAATAAAATAAGGTGTTCAAAATTAAAAATTAGAATATCTGAATTAATGGAAAAATAATTTATGTTTGAGTAGCAAAGTTGCATTGACGATTTATGGTTTAAATTTTAAATCTTCAATTGTATCTGTTAATAAATAAACAAAGAATAAACTCATCGAAAGCAATATCATGGACAAGTTCTCTGAACTGTATTAGGATGGTCTACCACTAAAGTAATAAATTTTAAATTGATGTGTCAATCAAACGAAGGAAATCACAGATAAAAGGCACTTATATAATGTGGATTATAAAAGAAAAGGATGGTGTAACTTTTTGCCAAGGTTGATACGATAGAGTACATAGGTGTTTTGTATTGACGAAATAATATTGTTAGGTGTGAAGCTTGCAGCCACACCGCTTTGCCAGAGGTCAAAATGTTTATTTTAATTTACTCTTCATTACACAGAACTATTTTTTTTAGATTGAATTCATGTAGTTAAATTGCCAGAGAGATACGGTAAGGAGATCGAGAAGCAGCGTTAGGACTGGGAATTGACTTGAGGGGGTCTGAAGATAAGACCGACTTAAAGACATTTTAAAAAATATACCGTAAACCGTTCCTACTTTGCACCAATTTTGGCTCCACTTTCAGAAATTTTATTGAAAATTGAGAAAGGCGTATTGTATATCTCTTCTATTGGTTTGACCGATCAGAAGCACATTTAAGCTATAGCAAGACTATTTTATTGAAAATTGAGAAAGGCGTATTGTATATCTCTTCTATTGGTTTGACCGATCAGAAGCACATTTGAGCTATAGCAAGACTATTTTATTGAAAATTGAAAAGGCGTATTGTATATCTCTTCTATTGGTTTGACCGATCAAGGAAGCACATTTAAGCTTCTATAGCAAGACTTTATTTTATTGAAAATTGAGAAAGGCGTATTTGTATATCTCTTCTATTGGTTGACCGATCAAACTTTATTTGATATAAGACTATTTTATTGAAAATTGAGAAAGGCGTATTGTATATCTCTTCTATTGGTTTGACCGATCAAGAAGCACATTTACTTCATAAGCAAAGACTATTTTATTGAAAATTGAAAAGGCCATGTTGTATATCTCTTCTATTGGTTTTGACCGATCAAACACATTTGAGCTATACCAAGACTATTTTATTGAAAATTGAAGAATACGTATTAGCCTTAATATCTCTTCTATTGGTTTGACCGATCAGAAGCACATTTAAGCTATACCAAGACTATTTTATTGAAAATTGAGAAAGGCGTATTGTATATCTCTTCTATTGGTTTGACCGATCAGAAGCACATTTAAGCTATAGCAAGACTATTTTATTGAAAATTGAGAAAGGCGTATTGTATATCTCTTCTATTGGTTTGACCGATCAGAAGCACATTTGAGCTATAGCAAGACTATTTTATTGAAAATTGAGAAAGGCGTATTGTATATCTCTTCTATTGGTTTGACCGATCAGAAGCACATTTAAGCTATACCAAGACTATTTTATTGAAAATTGAGAAAGGCGTATTGTATATCTCTTCTATTGGTTTGACCGATCAGAAGCACATTTAAGCTATAGCAAGACTATTTTATTGAAAGTTGAGAAAGGCGTATTGTATATCTCTTCTATTGGTTTGACCGATCAGAAGCACATTTAAGCTATACCAAGACTATTTTATTGAAAATTGAGAAAGGCGTATTGTATATCTCTTCTATTGGTTTGACCGATCAGAAGCACATTTAAGCTATAGCAAGACTATTTTATTGAAAATTGAGAAAGGCGTATTGTATATCTCTTCTATTGGTTTGACCGATCAGAAGCACATTTGAGCTATAGCAAGACTATTTTATTGAAAATTGAGAAAGGCGTATTGTATATCTCTTCTATTGGTTTGACCGATCAGAAGCACATTTGAGCTATAGCAAGACTATTTTATTGAAAATTGAGAAAGGCGTATTGTATATCTCTTCTATTGGTTTGACCGATCAGAAGCACATTTAAGCTATAGCAAGACTATTTTATTGAAAATTGAGAAAGGCGTATTGTATATCTCTTCTATTGGTTTGACCGATCAGAAGCACATTTGAGCTATAGCAAGACTATTTTATTGAAAATTGAGAAAGGCGTATTGTATATCTCTTCTATTGGTTTGATCGATCAGAAGCACATTTAAGCTATAGCAAGACTATTTTATTGAAAATTGAGAAAGGCGTATTGTATATCTCTTCTATTGGTTTGACCGATCAGAAGCACATTTAAGCTATAGCAAGACTATTTTATTGAAAATTGAGAAAGGCGTATTGTATATCTCTTCTATTGGTTTGACCGATCAGAAGCACATTTAAGCTATAGCAAGACTATTTTATTGAAAATTGAGAAAGGCGTATTGTATATCTCTTCTATTGGTTTGACCGATCAGAAGCACATTTAAGCTATAGCAAGACTATTTTATTGAAAATTGAGAAAGGCGTATTGTATATCTCTTCTATTGGTTTGACCGATCAGAAGCACATTTGAGCTATAGCAAGACTATTTTATTGAAAATTGAGAAAGGCGTATTGTATATCTCTTCTATTGGTTTGACCGATCAGAAGCATATTTAAGCTATTACAAGACTATTTATTTTTTTAAGTTTAATTGTTTGTTTCGATTTTTTAAAACTTTGTTTTTGGAGCAAAGTAGTTCCTTTGACAAGGGTAACTTTGCTCCACCATGTATTTCCTTAAATTTTTGGTTTATTTATGCTATGGAGCAATGAAATACGTTACTTTATGCTATCGGAAGATGACCCGGGATTAAGAAAAATGCAACTATAAATGAAAAACACATTTATTATTTTTAAGAGATCCATCAACTTAACTTTGGTTCATAGTAAAAAATGCTTAGTAAAACTTAAAAATAACTTTCAATGTAATTTTTAACAAAGCAAGACATGGTACTTTGGTAATCAGGTAGAAAACGCAATAAAATTTCCAAAAAATAATTATATTCATTTCATTTAACATTACAAATTTAGGAGTTAAACCCCCCATAAGTGGTTTAACTCGGGTACAGAGTAAAACTCGCATCTTCCCATTTTTTTTGGTGGGTTAATGCATCCCGGGACGTTGCTCCATTTATATATAATTTCGTCTTTAGCTTTTGGCCACTTCCAATTTTTGAATGAACGGGCCATTGCCGAAATAGTGGGCCCATTCAAATCGAATTTTGTTATTACCCCTGGAAACATTTCTCCTTCGTATAAAAACACGACATACCGGCCCACCTCTCTCACTAACGGTTGCAAATCTAGTTGATTTTGGCCTTCTAATGTATTTGGTGGCTCATTTTCCAGATCAGAAAGTAGTCCTTCAGACGAATCTCTCAATGAAATTTTATCACCAGCTTCACTACAGCTATCATTGCTACGAGTTTTTCTGGAACTCGTGCTGGGCATGATGTTTACCATTTGCCCTGTCGTTTCCGATAATATCTGTTGCACAATATTTTCTTCTGGTTCTGTTAGTAATTGCTCCGCAACACTCATTCCTGGCACTAACTTTAGCTTTTTACGTCCTTTCTGGCTGATGCCTTTAGTCCATTCGACTCTTTTGTTTTGAAGGTTCTCTAAGAAAGAACTGTTTATGGCCTCTTTATCTATAGGACCAGCACAGGGAAGTCGATCTAAGAGAGGTTGCATATTGTCACGCTACAGAACCTCTCGTTCCGTTACGTAAGCACATTTGTATTGGCAATCTTAGTAAAGTTCATCAATAGATCTAATATATAAAATATCCCCGACTAGCTCTTCTCAGGGTAGATGGATGTATACGAAAAAGTGATACATCCGTCTTTTAATCGTGTTGTCAGTTCGTTGATGGGCGATTTTCGAAATTACCGCTTAGTTATCATTAATAAAAACAAATACATATAAATAGGAACAGAAATAGGGAATTCAAAATAAATACAACTCTCTTTTGCTATAAACAAAATACCTGGCAGTCAGGCCTATATTTTATAGCTGAATTTAAAGGCTCTAGGAAAAGCTTTAACCTTTCTGTGGACGCCTGCAGGTTATTAAAGGATAGAATGAATTTGAATGATTTTTAAATG
The DNA here is from genome assembly GCA_022606495.2 of Halesus radiatus. NCBI lineage: Eukaryota > Metazoa > Arthropoda > Insecta > Trichoptera > Limnephilidae > Halesus > Halesus radiatus. The sequence goes on along the minus strand of JAHDVE020002938.1, from coordinate 223,418 downwards.
GTTTCAGTTTTATCGAGAAGCAAAAGGGAAATAAATAAGTAAATTGGAACGGAACGCGTTGTTGGATGCAGAAGCTGGCGACAGGTAGGGCAGCGGACAGGTCGGCTCTCCAGACAAGAATGCATGCTCTGTCTTCTCCACAGCTCCCTTGTGGTCGCTTTCCCCCCTCCCCTTACCAAATGGAGCGGAGAAATACTTATCATAGACAACTAATGTTTATTTATGGTTAATTCCGGGCCTGCGGTTTGTCAACCTTAGTTGTTAGGGACTTGCTTCATAACAATATTTAGGGGATAATTTCCACTTTTTTTAAATCCAGCCTTGACATTGTTACAGCTGTTGGGTGTTAATATTTCCATTAAGCGGCTCAGCATGCTCGGAAATAGACCCTTTGGTAAAGTGGTATCTTTATGGCCAATATCACTAGCTTTCCAGTCGCAGAGAACAGATCTCCAACCAACTTTTAATGGATGGATTTCCACCTTTAGATGTTGCGTATTTACGCAACATCTAAAGGTTGCATCAGATGTGTACTATTTGGTGGTAGACAGAGAAACTCGATATTATTTTTCTGGCATAGCTTGAGAACGTCAATGGATATGTGCGCGGACAAATTGTCGCCTATTATCACTTTTTTCCCTGATTGACTTTTTAATTTTGAAAGGAGTAACTTTTGGAACCAATCCGTGAAAATATTCATGTCGAACCACCTACTTTTATTCGTTTCATCGAAATTCCATATGTTGGCTGGCGGCACTCCTTCAATTGCTACGCCAACATTGTCAATGAATTGCTTTAAACTTTCACAATTAACAGCAGCTCTTGATCTTTTAATATTTGCCGCAAATCTTTTAGACAAGTTTTTATGTCGGCGTAGGAATGATGCCACCCATTCTGAACCTGGCAAATTATTTTTAAAGACCTTAACAGTTCGACCGATTTTGTCCAGGTAGGCTTTAATAATAATACGCAAATCGAATTCCGATAGAGGAAAGCCATATTGTCCCATTGACTCTATGCATTCCGAAAACTGCGATTCTTCTTCCTCGTTAAATACAGTTGGAAACCCAGGTGGACGCACTTGCGTACGTGTCCTTTTAGCTTTTAATCTGTTAATAATTGTTCCTCTTGGTGTTCTATACACTTCTGAAGCCTTTCTTTGGGTCAAGACTTTATTTTCTATAGCCAACAGACAGTCTTGTAATCTATCTTCACTATAGTCTTTATAATGTCGTGCATCTACTTTTCTTACGTATGATCTGGGCATGATTAATCTACAACCAAATAAATATTACAAATAATTTCCGTTACGGGGATACATTGCTCCAGGAGCATTGTATCCCCAAAAGTATGTGCAAAGAATACCCAATCTCGAAAATATCCTATTATTCCAAAAATAACACATAAAATTAAAAAATATCTCGTCTACAATTAGTTAATGAAAATCCTTGTAAAATGATATAACAATCACCTGTATTCGTCCAAAAAATTCTCAGATGCAAATGGATTTTGACGGAGAACGTAAACCACAGCAAGCACACACTCAGAGGTTATGACAGAGAATGTCAAAAAAAGTTCGACTTCCGGCAATCTGTCATATTAGTTTTGCCAGAGGAAGAATAGTATTTACCGATTACACTTTTTAAATTACGCGAGTGCTTCCATCTAGAAAAAGTCAAACCTTTTTTTTTTACTGGAGCAAAGTTACCTCGTAGGAGCAAAGTAGGAACGTTTTACGGTATGTATTTATTTATCTCAGATATTGATATTGATACGCGGATCACATTATCTGTAGGTACCTAGGTATGTGTTAGATAAGTATTGAGAAATATTCTCAGTTTTTTCAATCAAATAGGCTGAGATTAGAATATGAAGAAAAAAAAGTACATTTGATTGTTGAAAAATTTCGATAAATATTTGTAAAATATTATTTAACCTTTTTTTTTTTATAACTTATTGAAGTTTGTAAACCTCATTGTAACATTTAATCATTGAAGAAGATAATATTAACACATCCCAAATGAACCACGAAACCGAAAAAACAACAGAATCGCATCTGGGACTCGAACCCAGGACCTCTACCTATCCAAAAAAAATTCTTCACAATTGTGTTTTCCTGTGCAAAGGTCATGTAGTCCCGTCTTACAGCGGGCGCATATGAAGAAAATTCACTTTCTATTCGTATTCTATTATTGCGATGGCCAATAATCGCACTTCCATCATCACTGTCTCCATTTATCAGATCGAAGGGCTAATATCACCGTCCTTTGATACATCGTCCGTGATAGAACTAAGATCCGACATGGTGAAATATATCGTTTTTATTTATTATAACAGGACAAACAATATAGATAGTTTATTTAATGTTTGTTATATTGAATAAAACATGTTTGTTGGAGAGACATTGGCAGTCACAGGTTGACATTCGTATAGGAAATGGTTCTACGGAAATGACCACAGACAAAACATAGATATGCATACACAACAGTTTACATGATATATGCCAACTGCAATACATTGCTCTCAAATGGAACACGTGCTCTTGTAAGGATCAACAAACGCGTACTGAAGAACGCAGCGCCTAAGCGCTTCGTCGAAAGTTTTATGGCTAACGCTTGCAGCGCCATAGCGCTGCACCGCACTCCAACGGTTAACACGTTCATTGCTAACTAAAATTCGTACATATTAATGCCATGCTGAGAACATTTGACTGAAAGGTCGAGCGAACTAAAGGAGTGTTTACATGAGCATAATATTGTATTGACATCATAATTTACTGTTTTTTTTTTTTAACGACCGGTATGAATGACGGATCTATTCAAACTGCCGAACAGTGACAGTGCCTAGCGCTGAGGCTAGAAACGACTCAAAACCACATATAATATAATATTAACAAATATGATATAGAAAAAGACACAGAAAATAAAAAAGGTCAAATCAGTCGCATCTAGGAATCGAACGCAGGATCTCTGTCTTACCGGGACCTTTTTATTTTCTGTTTCATATTTCATTTGAGATTTGTTAATATTATCTTCTTCATTGATTAAATATTAATAAGGTTTATAAGCTTCAATAAATTGAAAATATCATTTGCCTAACACTCTGGACTTCAAGTTCTTTGGTGTAGGCTAGAAAAGTCACCTTTTTGATTATATATGCATATGGATTATTTTAAGATTAATGAGTAGTCGATGTAAGACAATTTAAACATCAGGAAATTAATCTCTTAACCACTCTCATGACCCCCGACAACCGCCAATAGCACCACATTAACCAAAACATCCCTTGCTTGGCATTGATACATGGAAAACGAAAAGTCCAGACGTTTTTCGTAAATTGGTTAGATGGTTTCTCGCTATCGCGGTTTATCAACTGTGTAAGGAGCACTGTATGGGGGTTACTAAATTATTATTTTTGAATATATTATTTAATCATTGAAGATAATATTAACAAATCTCAAATGAAATATGAAACGGAAAGACACATAAAATAAAAAGGTATTGGTCGCATCGGGGAATCGAACTCAGGGTCTCCCGTCTTACTGGCACAACATTCTAACCACTGGGCTAATGAGACCTAATTATTTTCTATTAATTTTATTGATAATTTTTGCCACCACATTTTTTATATTATTTGAGGTTTGTTAATATTATCTTCAATGATTAAATAATATATTACAATGAGGTTTACAAGCCTCGATAACTTGTTCCAATAAATTGAACATTATTTTAAAGTTTATTATTGTAGTGAAATAGCACAAAACTGCGCTATGCAAATGTTATGTTAATATTATTCTCGATTGTTATTATTATTGCTATCACATTTTATTTGAGATTTGTTAATATTATCTTCAGTGATTAAATAATAATATCATATTCTTACCATAACCATGAGGTACTGGAGCTCAACTTATATAGTGGAATAAAAAATAAATAAAAAAATGTATCTTAACACGTTGATACTATGATATGAATTAAGTTATATTTTTTTGTAATAAATAAATAAATATATTATTTTAAAGTTGTAGTGAAATAACACAAAACTGCACTATACAAATGTTATGTTATTATACTGCGCTATATGTTATGTTACTATGAAATATTATTATAAAAAATGTAACTTTTTAAAAAGTTCCGCTTAGGCAGAGTCGAGAGCAAACAAATACAACAAAGATAAAAATAATTCAATACCTAAATTTGTTACTTCACATAACAAAAAACACTTCCGTAAATTGTTTTATTTGTTAACAAAAACATAATCCAAAATATGTACCTTTACATCGCAAAATTATCATGTAATTAATGTGAACTAAGTCTATCTATTTGACTGATTGTGTTAAATTGGCAAACTTCCAAGTTGTATTGTTTAAATTTCTTTAAAAAAATAGGTTTAAAGATAGTGTATTTCTGTTATAAAAAAAAAAAAAACTGAATGTCAGTAAATATATGTAAATCTATCAATCTTTTTTATTGAAGTTTTTTAAATGTAACATTTTTTTATTCGAGTTCTCTCGGCCACCTCTCATGGCCGTATCACGGTAGTTTTAAATACATTGTATAATATATAGAAACATGTAGAAACAAAATACAATAGCTAGTTCACGGCTATAATGAGAGCATTTACCTAATGATACGTTATTATTTTATTTCTGGCTTACTTTTATACAATCACTTGCTGTTTTATGTTTGCTGTTATATGTCATTTGCTGTTACAGCGCCCTTGAGATGATATTTCATAAAAACGGCGCTATAAAAAATCATTAAATTATTATTATTATATGATTTTTGTTTGAATGTTTTAATTTTCATCCGATGAATTCTCAACAAGACTGAAATTTTGCAAAAGAGGTGTTTAGATAATGTCATGGAATTAAACATTAGCAAATGCAAAATTGTTTGCTTCACAAAAAATTTACATTAAATCGATTATCTGTAACACCATCTGTAGTGAAATCCTAAAACGAGTAGACTCTATTAGAGATCTAGGAATCTTACTCGAAGCTAACATTTAGATACCATTACTAACACATTGTCAATTAAGCTAAAATGCTTGGCTAAAGCCAGTTATAAATAACTAGTCATCAAATTGTTCAAGAACCTCAGTAGCTTCATAGTTATGTACTCTACTTGTATGTAAAGAGGTATCTTAGAGTACGTAATAACCATATTGAAACTGTATTTCATTACTGTAATAATTATGTATTCTGTTGGAGAGCCAAAATAAAAAAAAAATTATGAAAATAACGAGGACCTTTTATTGCTAAAACGAACAAATAATTTTGACCACACAATTTCCAAATACATACATATAAATGTTCATAAATAAATCATTGGGTTTGAAAAAAACCCAAATCTCGAAATAAGTAATAAAAGACAAAGGTACAGTGCGGCGGCTGAGGTGGAAACTTCCTTAAGTCTGTCAAGGTACGTTTCCACCTGATCTATTTCATAGAATTTTCCCACAGACTTATGTCTCTATGCAATAGAATAGAAGCCCAATGTTGAATCGACTCCAACTTTCATTCTATTCTATTTAAAATAGACCATAGAATGACTAACTAACTAACCATCCCGCAGTTTCTTCGCAGGGATGGGCAGAAAGGATGGACCGCCAAACAACTCGATCTCAACTGGTCTGGGCCCCACTAGCCAAACATATTGTACAAGTAGCAGGATGAGCCAACTAAGGCTGTTCTTAGAATGACAAATAAATGAAGAGAGAGATAACGTGGTGCGATGGAGACAAGTGTTACCGGATAAACTTTTGCGGCGCTATTCGACACAGGGGGGTGCCACTAGCGTCGCGAAAAAACAACTTCGCGCTCGGTATAGCGCCTGGTTGGTGGTATAGAGGCCGAAAAACAGCAATTCGGCAGTCAGCCAGCAACACTTGAACCGACAACACTTCCGCTCCCTCAAACTGCTTTACCTCGTTCTACTTCTATCGACTTACCTTCTTCTTTACTCTGACCACCGCTGACCCTGGACCCCCCCAGACTACCACCACTCACTGGACTCAGACCCTCGCATCACAGGCCCGCAGAGGAATTTTGCACAAAAGTGTATATTGTGCAAAGGGATTTGTACAAGTTTGGGGTTGGCACAAAAGGGAGTTTTGTACAACTTAACAAAAGTCGGAATCGTTCCTCCTTGCAGAGGGAACGGTAGGTCGTGTTTCCCCCCCCTCCAGCCCTCTCCGCAGATCGGGATCAGCTGCCCCTACAGTTCGCCTGTGTGCCACACGTCTGACATAAGTAGTACAGGTAAAATAAGGTTTTATAAATGTCTAAATTGCTACATTCACTCATCTTGGCAGTAAAATTGAAGATCTGCAGAGTCCGCAGCTCCGGGGGGATTTTTGAAAAATATATCTGTACCTGCGGGACATGGGGCATAAATGTCATTTATTAATTAATTCATTAATTTATTTTCATATATACGAGTATATACAGCTACGGTTAGGGGTAAAGTTTGGATGCAATATGAAACGAATTGGGAAGATTACAAAAAATCTTTATTTTAATAATTCATCCAAATTGAAATACCTTACTTAACTAATGAAAATGAATATTAAGAATTATTACAACATATTTCATCTTTGTACAATTTAAACATTATGTATTTACGGTTTTACAAATCAATTTTTTATTATTACTAGAACAGGGTTGCAAACAAATTATATATGTACCAAGAAACTGATTTTACTGTAATGTCTATGGAGAAAATCTTTAGCTATGGAAAAAAAATTGTTTACAATATAATTTATTAATAATTAGAGCTGACACAAACAACACAAACTTAAAATTGTGTGTCTTGGTGTGTTGCATACACTTTTAGAAATGATTTTATAAGATCAGTTTTAATAATTGATTTTGCCGATTTGTATAAATTGGACATTAGATTTTTTTTTTCATGTACAAATAATATGCAAAGTTTAGTGTGTTGTGCACATGTAGAATTATAATAAACTAACCTAAGTTAGGATAGTTTGTGTTAACTTAAAATGTTATTATATTTCTCACTTTTTGACCCGCACTGTACAACGTTTAATTGATGGTATAGACATGAAATAAATAAGTGTTAGATTAATAATTTCTTTTCCATAGCTATGGTTATTTATCCAAAGAAATTCAGCAAAATCGACATCGGAAACATTTTATATTACTATTTATTTTAAAAGCATATGGTTATACTGTTTTAATCTCAGTTTAAATCATTGAAGAGTATTATGTTTATTTATTTATAGTTGATGTAGAATACGCAAAATGAGCCCAATTATATTTAAGTCTAGTAGCTATTCTTCATGGCTTTGAAATCGATCGTCCAGTTCATTAGTCGGACAAATCCAAAATACGTACTCAGATAACTCATAAATCCATTCAAACAATTTAAAATACCGATAAACTTGTAAAGAATGAAACAAAATCTTGATGTTGTTCCAGGCCATGCGCCTCCTGGTGTTATTTTATGGTACAAAATCAGATGGTCTCAAAACTTAGTGTTTGGAGATGTCCGACTAATGAACTGGACAATCGAAATCTATGTGACTGCAAAGAGAGCAGTTACGCAGAGTTGTTTTAGGTGGTAGCCTGCAGGGTGAAGATTGCCCCGATGAATGCCACCCTCCGAAAGGACAGGGCACCAGAAGAATAAGTAGTAACTATGAGTACAAGACTACACTCTGAAACTCACTGTCAGCTAAATGCTGAAATCAAGTCATATTTTCAGTTTGTACAAAGAGTGACGTAACTCAAAAATAATAGTTTCTCAGCAAATCAATTTTTTTTTTAAATTGTTCTCAGTTGTAGAATAAAAATGCACTTTTCTTTCAAACTTAAGTGAATGCAGTTTGGAATTCTAATATTACATTTATTGTAGATATATCTCATTATTGTAAAAGGGTTAAAAACACCCTTCTTTTGACTTACGACATTGTTCTTGGTAAATATTTTGTATAATTAATGAAACGAGTCAAAATGTTACATTATTTCAAAAAAAACTTTTATGAAATTGGTCTAATGCAAAATGTGACATTCTCACTGAAAAAAACGATGTGCATTCACTTCCGCGGTTCCGCATCAGCTACTGCATTATTGCCGAAAACCGTTGGAGATATTCTCCAAATAAGAATAGTGACACTACTGCCCTCTAGCGGCAACAAAAATGGCACGGAAGTGACACTCTGCCTGATGAAAGATTATTGCTTTTAGACCGGTCAGTGGCTGAGTTGGCATCCTCGGCTGGCTAAGTCCTCCGTCATAGCACAAACATCTTCCGCTTATTGTGACGGTAGTAGATTTTAAAATATTGTCAGATTATACATAACCCGGGAATATTTGTCATTCTTTTTTTTTTAAGTTATTTTTTTAAGATATCTCAAAAATTATGAATTTTGAGATATGTCACTCTTCTTGCAATCTGACGATATGTAAGAAATTACAAAAAAATTGTTATAATTCAACATTAGCACGATAGAAGAGAGAACAGGCTCAATTCCTTTGAATTGCATACCATGAGAGGGCTCATTTAGTGCCTTCCATTTTAATGGTTGACAAACAAGTAAAATGGTACAATTTATCTTATTTCTGAACTTAAATGATATTTTCCAAATGAGATGTTAAATTTATTTTCTGTACACCGTAAGAGTGGTGCAGGAGCCAGGACATTAGGCACCCCCAACAATGCACAAATTCAAGCACAGTATATTTGTGCCTGGCCATCATGATTTAGCGTCTAATACTGATGATAAATGGTACGTGGTAAACATTACGAGAAAGGCTACATTTTAAAATTGGTGGAAAGTAATGGGGTCATGACGAATTTACACTGCACGATAAAAATATCAAAAAAATAATACAAACACCGTGGCTAAATATGTTCTTTTGTTTTGACGTGAAACGTCTATCACGTTGGTTAGTGGGGGCCATTTGCCAAAACCACGTGTAATGAAAATACGCTATTGCAAGATCGCTCATATCTTTGCAACCGTACTATCCACGCCCATTACGTTGGTATCGTTGTATAGAGGAAAGAAACCATTACTCGATCACGCATGTTTCGTGTGCTCGGATGGCGGCATTGTCGCGTCACGCACGACACAATCGGAGCAAAATTTAGTCCGGCGTTCAAAGCGGCATAGCTAGGAAAAACATTTTCCAATTCGAGCGGGATAGTCACGTTTGAGAGAGCTCATTTTGCCAAAGTAGTTGTAATCCATTGAACTCAAACCAGAGTTATAAATATGTAATTTGTTGCAGCAATTTGACGGTTGCAAAAGTATGGCGCCCCCGCGTTTGACACGTGGGGTCCAAAAATGGCGTGAAGAGACTTGGGCAGCAAGACATAGGGGGCCATAGTGGCCATACACCCACTGCAGCACGCACAGGACATTTCACGTACCCCACTGCCCCGATAGATCCTTCCCCAATTTTTCTATTTCTTCTTAATTTCATTTACGTAAACTGACAGCTGGCTCTTTTAAAAAACCTTGTACGGTAGTTCCAACAACAAAAAATAACACTTTTCATGGTTTCACATTTTCAAGGCATAAAATACAATTAAAAAAAAAAAACAAAACACAATTAAAAAAAGCAAGTGGCTTATATAAAATATAATTTTGGTACAAAATAAGCAGATCTTTTTGACAAATTTTAACTATGGAATGCTTTTAAAAAAAAAAAACATTTATTTTACAGGATTGCATTAGCAAATATCTAATTGTTTTAAAAAATATATAAAAATGTGATGAAGATTATGCTATGTGATTTGGAAGCCATATTGTTTTAAGGATCAAACGTTGATCAAAGAGCTGTATAGGAAATATGTAGCACAATGAGTGACCAATGTACCAAATATCTTTTTATTTTTATTTTTAAATACTACATTCTTTAATAATATGGTCTATACATAATTGACAAAAATATGAGATATGCAAAATACACAACGGGTTTTAATAAAAATTCATATATTTACATAAAATTATATATCATTTTTACAAGTTCAAATAATATATTTTTGATGATGCTAAGTATTTATTTGAATGAATTTTTTTTTTTTTTTTTTACATGAATACCGCACAAGAGTCCCAACTGCTCCCAACCGTCTGGAGCCAGTGAGACAATGGCATTCCCAATTAGGGAATGTTGTGAGGCTGAAGGTATTGGGGAGGGGAAGTAGAAGGGGAAGGGGAAGGGGGAGGTGGGGAAAAACCTGGCTATTCAGATCTGGTCACCAAACACGGTTAAAAGCCATTTCAAGCAACGTTTCAATTCTGAATGGTGGTCTTTCACCAGGGCGATACTGAGAGTATCTTCCACTCTGGAACGTGCGCAAATATAGTATATATTATTTTTAAATTAATTAATTGTGAAACAACACAAATTAATTAAATAAAATTTACCTGCGCACGCCGGGATTTGAACCCGCGACCTTCGGATTCGTAGTCGAGAGCCTTACCCCTCGACCATGGAGGCCGTCAAAACAGGGGTTATTAAATTTACCGACCCCTCCCACGTAAAGCATCGTAACTTTACAGGAGAGTTGTTTAAAGAGACAGAAGCTTGAACTTTTAAACATTTTGCACCAAATTAGGGACGTAATCGACAATGGAGGTCCCAAATTTAATGCAATACGATCAAAAACTCGACTTGCACCGAACTTCTGTCTCTTTAAACCGCTCTCCTGTAAATTTGCGATTATGAAGTTACGTTGCTTTACAAAGGTTACATGGGAACAAAACTTGGAGGCAGTTTATTTGTAAAACACTTTTTTAATAAAACAATTTATTACATCAAAAAACCTACAAATATAGTGAAACTCTCTTATAAGGTTTTCCAAGAGACGGGAAAAAAAACTTTTGTGGGAAAACCTTATATCATCACTGTTCTTACTCAACCTCATATTTACAAAAACATCACGAGATGAAAAAAAGTCTATTTTCCTAGTTTTATAGCAATTATTTTTTTATTTAATTTTGTAATACTTAAATTTTAAAATAATTAAATAAAAAAAATTGACAGTTTTTTTTTTCTCCTGTTAAAATATGCTTTTGTACATACGAGATTGAGTCAGAATAGCGACGATATGTGGGATAAATTTAACCATTTTTTCAAATTCAGCCTTCGAGGTATTGAAAAAACCAAACTTCTTAAAAGAGTTTCACTGTACATATGTAGTGAAAGTTCATGTCTCTTTCCTGTAACAATGGGACGATACATGTTTATTCGCTTTTACAATGACACAATGCATGCGTTTTAGTGTAACTTCATGGATTACATATGCAATATCCGCCTATGGAAAGATGCATGTTTTTCCCATTGAAGAAAAGACATTGCATATTTGAACCTGTTATAACAAAAACTTATTATCAGTACGATGCAGCTTTAGGTTTGAGTAGGGAACTTTCCATAAATTCATACATTACATTTAAAAAATTCCTGTTACTCCAATGTGACCTTCGAATGCATCAAACGGAAAGGGGGCGTTTTTACAAGGTTTTATAGTATAAAACATTATGAGTCACTAGACGCAATGTGGGTAGAAAGAAATATAGGTATTATGTGTTGTAAATTAATATTACCACTTGTCTTTCATTATAAATCAGTCAAACATATTTTTAAATAAAATCTTAGTTCAAACATGCAGTATCCACAATCATCCTTGTAAAATTTAACCAACATACTCAAAAATCGAGCCTATTTAAAAGTAATATTTTAAGGAAGGGTAAACATATTTTTAATACAGATTATTAAATAAATACTAGTTACAATTTACAGTGAAACTCTCCTATAAGGTTTTCTAAGGGATCAAAAAAAAAAAAACTTTTTAACCTTTTAGATGCGGGAAGCGCACACCTGCGCCGCACCATACATGCCCTGTACACGGGCGGCTCACCCGTATGCCGCAAAGCTTCTATAGTTTAAAGAGCCCCGCGTGTGACAGAAGTCATACATATTTTTGACACGTGGAAAAGGTTAAGGGGGAACCATATAAGGGGGTTTCGCTGTATTGTTATTTATTACTCCAAATTTATAACATGATTACTGCAGTTTATGATGGTATTTATATAATGAAAATGCATTTAAGTTAAAATTTTCGATTTTGAGTCATGTCAAATTATACAGCACGACTGGTGAACGAAATAGTCAAACACACAAATAATATGTCACAATTTAAAACACTCACTTAAAATAAATCAAAATACTTAAAAAAAAAAACTATGAATATTATTATATTATTGACTGCGGCAATACTACGCTATGATATGGCAACAAAAATAATATATATATCACATTATTTGCTTTTTTCTTTACTAAAAGTCATACACAATTATTGATATTATAAATTGTCTTTGGTATAGTAAAATCGGAATATGAAAGTCATTCCAGACAATCATTTGTTCATTTTCGAAATATGTCAGTCTCTTTGTAAAACATTGCACTCTTAAAAAAAAAAAATTGTCTAAAATTTTTCTAAACGTTGACAACACCACTGAGTTTAAATATATTTTGGTTTGAACTTGCCTAGAATTGGCTAAATAAAAATGTCCACCAATTCTTCTAATTCAATTCACTAGTGTTCATTCCACACAATATTTTGTTTTATATTACAAAATAACTACTAAGATTATATAATATGACTAAGTTCAATATAATGCTTCGTACAACTAATCATAGATGTCACTTCATGTTTTATGCACATTTATACAGAAAAGTAGGATATTAAAAAAAAAAAAATGATACTATTATTTATTTTCATAGGCAAAGCCAAAAATATTTTTTCTACAAAGCTGTTAAATTTATTTAGAATCTTTAACAATTTATTATTATTATTATTCACTTATTATGTCATTTTTTTATCACGATTTTTGTATTATTTTTGGAATATTATTTGTTTAAAAAAATATTTGTACAGTAAATTATTTATTATGGCGGCAAGAACTGCTTTAAAAAAAATCTCATTCAATTGACTAAAAAAAATTCAAACAAATCTATCTAACATAAAATATTTAATAAACTAAAAACCACCTTTACGAAAAAAAATATTTTTAAATCACGCAAAGTCAAACACAGAATATAATAAATTGTTGAACTCGTTAATTATAAAAAAAATTATTCTAAAAACAATGTAAAAAAATAAATAATTTTTTTGGTCGAAATTAAAAATGGTCACTTTTGCTGTTACATTATTCGTTATTTTTAGAATTTACATCAGGTTGGGGCTGCTGTCGGTGATTCTTGTGGAGAAGACAGCTCCGGTGATGGTGACGAGGGCCGTCATGAGGGAGCACAACACGTAGCTGTTGAGGGTCATGTTGGAGTATATTCCGGCCGCTATCAGTGCGGCTAGATTGGCCAGGGAATAGACAAAACCGTGGGCTGTGCACCTAGAAAATAATAAGTAGCGATTAGTGAGATTGAAGATAAAAAAAAACAGCTAACCATCTTGCCGTTTCTCCGTACGTGTAGGCAGAGAGGATGGATTGCCATACAGCACGTCTCGGCTCGGCTCGGCACACACTACATGCTTCTTTCGCATTCATATTCTCTTCTATACTAAAACCTTGTTCAGGATTTGACTAAATGTTCTCTCAAATATATAGTTTTGTCATGGCTTCATTCCTTCATTCATGTATTATGTATGTGCTGTTTCTGTGACTCTTGTTTATCTCATTTCGTGTTGTGTATTTTTGTAATTGGACAGTGGTCTGTCCGTTAATGAAAAATAAAAACATAATGTATAATGACAGGATAACTAACCTCAGATGCACGGGGTACGACTCCATGACGAGTATGGTGACCCCCACATATGCCATGACCAGAAAGCCAATGAAGATGGCGCAGTAGATCACTATGGAGTCCTCCGACTGCAGGAAGTATATGCCCGGAGTGGATATGGAGGCAATTACGAGGGCGCCAACTAAAAATAACACGGTTGATTAATTACTAAAAAAATAAAGAGCTATAAAGAAAGAAGACTTGCGGTGGTGATTATACATTTTAGTAGGAACTATGGCAGAATGTTCCCATTTGTATTGGTGTCTTACCAAATTTTGAGCTTAAAAATGTAGTGAAATAAAAAAAAAATAATTGTACAATTAGTATAAACATTTTTATTTATTGTTCTCTGTCATTTATATCGATATCATACTTCAATTTAATGGGCCTTCCACATGACTCGTTTCCTCAATGCTAATTAAAGCCACCGCATTGAAAGGTTCGACCCATCCGGTCAAGTCAAGCGTACCTACTTTGGCAAAAGACAACCGGATGGTCGAACCTTTCGACGTAGTGGCTTTAGTCAGTATTGAGCATAAGAACTCCTACAACCATCATAGTGGAAAATGTTGCTTGTGTCGTGATGGAGGACTTAGTCAGTTGAAGAATTAAACTCACAATGCCTAGTTGGGACCCTGATGCAATGTCAACTCAGCCATTGGCCGGTCTATAAATGCTAATTAAAGCCACCGCATTGAAAGGTTCGACCCATCCGGTCAAGTCAAGCGTACCTACTTTGGGAAAAGACAACCGGATGGTCGAACCTTTCGACGTAGTGGCTTTAGTCAGTATTGAGCATAAGAACTCCTACAACCATCATAGTGGAAAATGTTGCTTGTGTCGTGATGGAGGACTTAGTCAGTTGAAGAATTAAACTCACAATGCCTAGTTGGAACCCTAGATGCAATGTCAACTCAGCCATTGGCCGGTCTATATTGTATACATGTACAGGTTCGAGTCCCAGATGCAATTTTTTGTTTCATATTTCATTTGACATTTGTTAATATTATCTTCAATTATTTTTGTCTTAATTGAAGAATTAATTTATTTTGATAAAATCGAAGCTTTTGGCCGATTTTTTCTTTCCTTCTGGTGGGTTTCGGGAATATCTGGTGGGGTTTGTCCCAGTTGACCCCATGCGCCGAATCGCCACTGTGAAACTGGGTGGAGCATTTGTTGGACAAATTATCTGCCATAGGACAAATTTCAAATAGGCGTTTACCACATAGCAGTGGCGTACAGGTTGAAAAGCTGTGCCTACCCTAAGAAAATCAAACCATAAAATTAAAAGATATTTTTAAAATATCTGCTTAAAATGTTGATACTGACATTTCGTGGTGGAATTTCAATATACTTAATGATTTATTAAAACGATTTTTTACATTTTTGTCCACTTTTTATTTTATTTTATTTTATTTTAGTTTTATTTATTTATTATTATTTACTTTATTAAAATCAGTGGAAAAAAGTTTAAAAATAGAAAATATAAATGATCAAAATGTATTTTTTTCATGTATTTGATATGGAACTTGTACGCTCATTTATTCAGTTAACCACAACAATCAGTGGAGGATGACAATAAAATGACTATTTTTAAATATTCAATGCACAATTCATCCCTCGACTTAAAATACTACACACAGCCTACCCATGGTCATAGAGCAATGCATGCCGCTGCGACACAGCGTGCTTTTGGCAGACAACTTCCAGATGGGTTCATGTGTCAAGACACATTAACGAGAATTTAGTCATAGATATGAAAAACAAAGTAAAAGGAAGACCTCAGAAGGTGCTGAGGGATGCAGAGGACTGTGCCAGGAACATATCAAGGGTCTGAACGCTGATCCTCCGTTATAATCTTCGTTGTTTAACAGGCAGGGGGGAAGTCACGAGGGAGCTACCAGCTGAATACCTTTAAAGCGAGTATATGCTAGCTTATACTGAATACTGATGAAGATGCCACTAGCGGTTTGAGATGTCAGACGAGGCGACAGTAGTGTAGCCAAATTCATACATTTCAGGCGACTAAAATTGAACATGTTTCAATCAAGTCGCCATTACGTTTAGTAGCTGATAGTTGAGTCACTAGTACCGAATACCTTGTCACCACTGACGTCAGAATTATTTAGAAATGCTCTAAGTACGATTTAGACGGTTAGAGGCAAAGGTCACGTGACACCCATTTTCGCACCAGCTTAATTCACTGTCGTCCACGTTTTTTTCGAGTAATTTTAACTGCAGTAAGCAAATTATGAAATATTTATAAAAAGGGTCAAACTAAATACTCAAACAAAATATTCGGTTTTTGTAAACAAGCCCAACCTTTTACTTCCTTGTTGTTATACTTAAATTGGTTGCACGCCTAGCTCTTCCCCCGCCCCTCTTATTTTGGTTTCTTTCCCATGCATGTTAGGGCATCTCTATGTATTATTTGCTCTGTTAAAATCGCCCGTGTTTTAATTACCCAAGGCTTTAGGGAGAGTTTTGATGGAACTATTGGCAGTATCCTTCCTTTTAGGGAGGTTATAATGGCGCTATCAGTAGTACCTGTTGAGGGCACCACGGGCCCCACGGTCATGAGCAAGCAGGCCACAAGGGAGGCGCCGGCGATGGCGGCGTGGCTGCGGATGACCTCGCTAGTGTAGATGTTGTGGTCTGCCTCTAGCGGGCAGGCGGGCGACAGACCCAGGATGGTGCTGTTGATGAGGCGGCAGCCCGCGTCCATGTGGCGCGCCGTGTTCAGGTCTGTATCTATGAATCTGACAAATAAAACAACGACATTGTGAGTCAAAGTTCTATGAAAAATCTTTGGACCTAGGTACACTAGAAAATGGATCTTAGAGGATAACTGGCTGGCTAACTGTAGGGAATAGGATTTACCTACATAAAGATTTTTGTAATTTGATTTTGATAAAGATGAGAATACAGTCATTACACATTCATACATTGTCTTATGACTCAACTCAAACATTTTATTCACTCGGTCGTACCATGTCTTCCTCGGGCGCACAACACAAATATTTCTCAAAATCAATTTGGGGGGCAGGTATGGGTACCGCCATCCCGGAACCAATCATTGGATAACCAACACACACTAACTAACTAACCATCACGTCGTTTCTCCGCAGGGGTAGGCAGAGAGGACGGACCGCCAAACAACTCGATCTTGGCATACACTTCTTGCTTCATTCACATTCATACAACGCCTCATACATTCTCTTCTGTTATTCCGACTTCTGACATGGCCCGACTCAAGTATTTGATTCACTTGATCGTGCCATGTCTTCCTTGGCGTCCCCGGCTTCTTCTTCCATTCACATTCGCGTCATATATTCTCCTTACACTCCTTTCTTCATTCATTCGCTCCACATGTCCAAACCATCTAAGCGTCCCTATCTTAATCTTGCTCACTACGCTTACATCAGCCTTGCATTCTTTACGAATCTCAAACCAACCACCATCACCCTTCTCATAAGACACCCCAAGTGGTTCGCTATGGTAGGTGACTTAGTAGGGGTGCCCTGTGAAGTTTATTTAGGTCTTGGCAGCGGATGTGTCTGCCTACCCCCTGCGTGGTGGGCCGGATCGGGAGAGGCCGGTTGAGGGAGACCCGTCGACCTCTCCCGATAAACTATTGCTTTTCAAGAAAACTGCAAATAATTACATAAACAAAAAATACTAACCTGGTTCCTTGAAATAAGCTTCCCTCAAAGAAAGTATACGAGCTCATTATATTGGAAAACTCCACGTCCGTGAAGGCACAGAATCTGAATACGACGTGCGAGAATGTCACATCGCGGAATGTGCAATTGACGAATGTGGAATTTTCATAGATCACATTCTCAATGGACGACTCGTTGAATAGTTCGTTCTCGTAGCTCGCGTTGAACACACGGCTCGTGTTGGCCTGGAAGGCGGCATTCTTGTTGCGGATGATAAGGCCCGGCGAGTAGATCGTGAGGCCCACTTGGCAGAAGAGCACGCAGCACAGGATGGACGCTAGGATGCCGGTGGTGCGTGCAAATGGCGGAGAGAAGAGCTGAAGAAATGAGTTCCAAAACTGAAAAGAACGAGTAAGAGCGAGGTTAGTTTTTTTAACATCAATACCGTACAAGAGTTTCCACTGGCCTGAGTCAGTGGGACTATGGCATCTTTAATTTGGGTTATGTTGTGAGGCTGAAGGAAGTGGGGAGGGAAAGGAGATGGTGGAGACAAAGGTTCGTAAGTACTTGGTTATTCAGATCCGTTCACTAAACTCAGATATAGACATTTCAAGCAATGTTTTGATTCTAAATAGTGGTCTTTCACCAGGGCGATACTGTATCTTCCACTGTGGAACGTGCTATTTTATATTAATGACGTAAATCTTAAATAAAACATTTTAATTAAATAAAATGTACTTGTGCATGCCAGCATTTGATCTCGCAACCTCTAGATTCATAGCCGCCAGACATCACATCCTCTTTCTCAGTGAGTTGGGGCCCTCTGGGGGCTTCCCACAATTGTGAGTGAGCAGCTTTATAAATGCACCATTTTAAATTTTTTACAATAACTCCATACAGGATGCCCTAGGAAAAATAATTTCCTTCAGGGTCTGTCATCTTTGGGGATGCTGTGCGGAGGGTCTATTTAAGGAGATGAAGTTCTGGAAAGGAAAAAGGTATGAGGGGTGGGTAGGCATCTAGGGGTCAGTGTGTCCAGGAGTGACAGACATATTAATCCATCCTTCCCACTGCGGTGCAAGGCGATGGGTCGAGAGAGACCGGTTCGGGAGGTCCAGGGATTTCCCTCAACCGGCCCCTCTCAAACCGGCATGCCACGCAGCTGGTGGGCAGACATATCCACCACCAAACAAACTGTACAAATCTAATCCCATGAACCCGAGCACTTCTGATAAGTCACCAAATTTAGCGAACCACTTGGGCATGGCAGAGGTGTTGATTATCCAATTAATGGTTCCCAGGGTGGCAGTATACAAACCCGCTCCGAAATTGAAAAATATATTGCCATTCATTGGTTTACATTTACGATGCAACTATGCATGTTACTTCAGTTTGCTTCTTGTTTTCCTCACTTTTCTCCACATTCGATTCATAATAAAATGTAATTAGTGTACCTGGTGGACACTATAAGCCATATCGGCCAGTACAGAACTAGGGGGCGCCTGGTTACGTCCGCAGCCACTGCGCTTGGGTGGCAGCTCCAGCTCACTGAGCTGGTAGCCCGAGCCCCCGGCTGCCCCTCCCCCTGAGCCCCCGGACCTGTTCTTCTTGTAGATACGCTGAAATAAGAATTACATACTACAATCAGTGGTTAGTTTTATAATTAGTGTCGTCACTTCCGTAACATCTTCAGATAAAATAAAATAAATTTAAACACTTTCAGCTATTTTACTAATCCATCGCTCGGGGAGTGGAAGCACAACTTGCAATAGCCATCTCAAGCTAAGGTGTGAGCTATTGTGCTCAGGGCTGAATAACACTGGGGAATAGTGTCATGAACGGTGCTTCTGAGATACAGGGTTGCCTCGGAGTATTTAGACCTTACCCCGGCATTTGGGGCTCTGCTGAGGTGGACACTCACCAGGTGATATGAAGATACCACTCAACAAACCCAACATTGATGAGGGGCCTTTGGGGAACCTAGTGGGAGAGGAGAGTTGGGGCCACCTCGGTGGACTCACTGGGGTTTACGGGGAACCAGAATAAAAAGGAACTTTTGATTGAAAAACCCTTACTATTGTGGGATCCTCCAGGGGATCCACACACGTAAAAGCAGAGACCCTTTGAGGACCTGGGAACAGACTTCATTGAGACCCTCCACATCCAACCAGGGCCCTTGGGGAACCAGGGGAGAGGAGGGGTTACAATGGAGAGTCGTTCAACAGCCACCACTGAGGATGATGGAGTAAACTCCCTAATGGATGATGGTAATAAAATACACATCCAAAGGGAGAACCGGGGACATCAAAAGTCAGCTGGGGGCAACTGGGGACTTCAAAAGATAGTAGGGAGCAATCGGGAACCCTGAAGAGTATCCGGGAGCAACCTAGGGCTGCAAAATGGGCTAGACAGAGGCAACCGTGGATTGTTAGAGTTAACCGGAAGCCAAGGGAACGGACTGGGATGACCGAACCTCGGGCAGACCAGAAGTAAACGGAGACCACAGAGGGTAACCGGGAGCAACCAGGAATGTCCGAGGATCAGAAAGCCAGGAAGAGGGCAAGATGAGCGACCTCACCGGAAGCAAAACCCTCAGGGCCATCACCGAGAAATGCCGGAAAAAGCTTTGAGGAACTCTCACCCCTGCCTCCTATGCGGGAGCCGCAACCAATAAAATTAGAGTGGCTATTGCTCATAGGAACAAGGAGGAGGAGTTTACAAAGGAGCAGGAGGCCCTTGTGAGCGAGGGGGCCGGCAATCTGATTTTGAGCATCCCAAAGGGATATTTCAAGCCCAGATTCGATGAGTGCTTCGTTCACAAGGGCATCCTGAAAATGACCTGCGTCGACAAGGAGTCAGACTGGCTGACGGGGATAGTGCTGACCTGGAGGTGGTGGGATTAAAGGATCTGCCAAAGTATATTAAGGTCAGATTAAAGGATCTGCCAAAGTACATTAAGGTCATGGCAGTAATCCCCGATAACCGTTTAACTGCTGCAACAGCTGGAAGACCAAACACCACAGTTGACCAATAAAAGTGGATTGTCCACGACTCGGTCAGGGAAAAAGATAGATATCGCCTGATCATGAGCGTGGACGAGGACAGTGTGAAGGTGCTGAGGGGAATGGGAATGATGGAGCATGTCAGGATACATAAAGAAGGCCACTTTCATGGTGCGCGGTCCCAACAGCGAGGAGTGAATTGCAGGTGAATAGAATTTAAGGATTAGACCAATATGGCTAAAAACTTAAATTTTATTTAAATAAACTTGTATCGCAGCCCAGCAGCGGCTCGTTACTTAGCAGGAGTCACCTGAGACAGTGTGGATGTCGCGGTGATCTAAGAACCCTGGGACTTACAGGGGGAAGGTCAGTGAACTAAACATGAACCGAGGACTACTCTATGACTTGGGGGACAGACCCAGAGCTTGCATCCTCATTAAATCCAATCTGATCCAAGCCTGCCGTAGGAGTGGCAGCTTGCCACACTAAACTACATATTGAAAGATGGTTAAATTCCAGCACTGGAAGGAATGGGAGAGGGCACCCGGAATGAGACAATCCAAAGTACTCATGGACCTAACCCCAGACGAACCAGGCAACTGCTCAATATGGATAGAAACTCACTAACGGAACTGGTAAAACTACTACCGGGACACTGCCACCTCAGGAGATAGATGCAGCTGTTGGGAGTGGAAAACACCAATAGATGCAGGAAATGTGAAGAGGATGAAGAGACTCCAATTCACCTGTGGTGCCAATGTCCCGCCTTGATGGGAAGAAGGCTCAGCTACCTGGGATGACACATTGTCGAACCAAGAGACATAGCCGAATATCCAATAACAACCCTGGTGAACTTTATCAAAGGGACGACCGAGTTACTGTCAAGGGAATAAGGTAAGACAGCAGGAAGGGCCGATGGCTTGAGTGCTCACGGGAGCTGTGTAAACCGTCTCCGTATCAATAAGTAAATATTTTACAAAAAAAAAGCAATTTAAAGAACATTTATTACTGATGGAAAAACAACAAAAAAATCTATTTTCAGGCTCATACAAAGTATTCATATATTCCCGATGATGACAGCATTGCTGTCGAAACATGTAGATATTTATGTATATTTATAAAGTGGTGTAAACAAAGTATATTTTTTTAATATTCTCATTTACTACACGCGCCAACCCAAAAAAAAAATAAGGCAATTATTTACAGGAAAATCTCTATTTTGGAAAAGATGGTAAAACTTCAAAAATACTTTCATATTTCTTTATCTTTTTTTTTTTGTAACACGAGACAGAAAAAATGATTTCTCTAAATATATGAAATTATTCTGGGGAAACTACTTATTATAAATATATAGGGAATCTACGTTTGTACCTGGTAAATCATAAGGGCCTCCACGTCCCTCCCGCACTCCAGTAGGTACCGGGGGGATTCGTGCGCCCACACCAAGCCAGCCAGAGCGAATATGGTGGGCAGGGAACACAGCAATAGATACCTGATGGAAAGACAATACAAAACATTAGTTCTAAACTTCGAACTACTAACAAGGGCTATAGGCCAATGTATCACATTATCAATATATGGTTTTCCCACAAGTTTATGTCCTGCTTACTAGCGGATACCTCTTCTTTTTTAACAAGTTGACTGCCATGGCAATTTTCAGAATTCCGGTCTAAAAAGCCAATTTCATTTAATCATATTATATTATTAAAAACTCTAATTATAGTACATAGTTTTCAACAAAAAGCATACAAAATGTATTTAAAAAAAAAAAAAAAGGTCTTACGAATTATCTCGTAGTAAAATTTTTTTATAATTATATTTTCTGTTCATTTATTAATAAATTTTCTGATCATGTAAGCCAGCATTGATTTTTTGTTCTCTTCCCAGAAGCCATCTATCCATATTAGCACTGATATACTATGAATTTTATCGTAGCTGCACGATTATGGCAAGTAAACACAGTACAAGATAACTCGTAGTCGGCGTCCTAGCAAAGAACGCAATCTACGAGATAACTCGTAGTCGGCGTCTTAGCAAAGAACGCAATCTACGAGTTATCTCGTAGTTGGCAGTCAACACGTTAATATATATTTTCATAAATGAAAAACCCAATATCATTAAATCTACTGAAAAGCACAAATTTAAAATAACTGTTAGTTACAAACTAAACTTATTCCAGATTTGTCATTAACCATTTGGATTTACTCCAAATCGACCAATGAGAGAAGGGCATTTCATCACATGTTACTTATGACAGTTGATCGAAATTGCTCGATAAGTTTTTGTTTAATTAAAACAATATCACAATTAAATTATAACATTATTAGTAGTTCTAACTTATCATGAGTCTCCACGCTTCACCCGTGATGCCAGACAATGTCAGTAAACATATTCATCACCCGGAAACTGGAAGAAAAATGTGGCCATTTCCACATAATACATTAAAAAATAGTTATGTGAAATAATGACAGCTTTCAAATATTGGGCCCAAACGGAATGAAAGTTGGTATCAAAAATATTGGGCCCAAACGGAATGAAAGTTGGTATCAAAAATATTGGGCCCTAACGGAATGAAAGTTGGTATCAAAAATAGAGCAAGTTCTATTTTCTATACCGAATCCATATAGAAAGACAAGCTGTAAGGAATCTATACAGAAAAAAAATTGTGGTATAAAACGCCTATAGGAACAAGATTCCAGCGTAGGTGAAATCTGTTATATTCTACAAAGCTGGCTGTAGGAAGCACGGCTGCCAAACTAACGGTTTTCGTAGAAAAATCAACTTGCTTCTGCAATGATGAATAGTAACATAATGATTTGCCATTAATATGACCCTTTTTCTGACGTGCCTACACATTTACGTAGTTTTGCGTGAAGAAAACAGACACCATATAAAATCGAAGTCCACTTCCGTACTGGCTCAATATAATGCAAGAAGGTCTTATATATTATAACTTTGATGCTTTCGGTGTATGACCTTTTAACATATTAAGGAGCATATTCGCTTGGCACGAGAGGCCAACACAATTGCTCTGATGTTAAAAAACCATTTTTTATTATTTACGGAATGTTTTAGTGTCTTTTTAAATAATCTGACTCTTTGATATTGTTACAATGAATGTTTTTTATAATTCTCCTGTATTTAGAATTTAAGGATAAATGCGAACTTTGAACAATGTTTAGAGGTTCCGTAAATATTTTTTTAGGGAATTATTTTAACCATTTTAACACATTTTCATAAGACGGCGTTTACAATAATGTATTATTTGTTTAAAGCATATTTTTATTTTGTGATAAACATAGATTTAATCTAAAAACTTCATCAAAAACAGCTGTCGTGCCGCGTCGTGCGGTAACATAGCCTTAAGACAGTATTAACAGTAAATTGAAGTATGATATTGATAAAATGATGGAAAGCAATAAGGTTGTGCCGCGTCGTGCGGTAACATAGCCTTAAGACAGTATTAACAGTAAATTGAAGTATGATATTGATAAAATGATGGAAAGCAATAAGGATGTGCCGCGTCGTGCGGTAACATAGCCTTAAGACAATATTAACAGTAAATTGAAGTATGATATTGATAAAATGATGGAAAGCAATAAGGCTGTGCCGCGTCATGCGGTAACATAGCCTTAAGACAATATTAACAGTAAATTGAAGTATGATATTGATAAAATGATGGAAAGCAATAAGGTTGTGCCGCGTCGTGCGGTAACATAGCCTTAAGACAGTATTAACAGTAAATTGATATGATATTGATAAAATGATGGAAAGCAATAAGGTTGTGCCGCGTCGTGCGGTAACATAGCCTTAAGACAATATTAACAGTAAATTGAAGTATGATATTGATAAAATGATGGAAAGCAATAAGGTGGCATTAGCTCAATTGGTTAGAGCACTGGTCCTGGATAGACCGATAGGTCTTGAATTCGAGTCCCAGGTGTAATCGTTATCTTTTTATTTTCTGTGGCTTTTCTGTTTCATATTTCATTTGAGATTTGTTAATATTATCTTCAATGATTAGAAAAATATTACAATGAGGTTTACAAGCGTCAATAAGTTATTTTAATAAAATTTGAGTATCGTTTTCATGCTGCCGATATCAACTATGAACAGGGGAACCACACAATTCCACTGAGCTTCTTCTTCATGAGACTTTCATGCGGATTTAAATGCTCGTTGTGGTTTCTTAACCTAGCGCTTCAAGTTTTATTGCATAAAAACATTTTTTTTTTTAAATCTAAAGATTAATAAAACTTTTTCATTGAGTACAATTTGTGTCGAAAAGGAGTAAATCAGTTATCCACCTGCGAGTATCAAACTAGACTCGTCCAACTGCTAGCCAAGCATTCTATCCACCGCACCTTAAATTATCGTTCTATTACAAAGGACTCTCTAATTTTATTAAACAAATTTGTGTTGAACATGATTTGCGTATGTTCCTTCCGGTATTGATTAAAAGACAATCTGACTGTCTCGGCGTAATTATAGGGCAGAGACGGGTGTGGAGTGATGAAGGGGTGACGGAATATCACCTGTGCCACGCGCTGAAGTGTTCTCTGTTCTCGATCAGCGTCTCGGGGCCAGTGCGCGGCAGCATGAGCGCCGCAAGCCCCGCGCAGCTGAGCGCCCCCAGGCAGGCGCAGGCCAGCAGGGGCGGTAGGCTGAACATGCGACGCGAACGCCCACCCGCCAGTTCTGACAGGGCTCCCACAGCTGAGACGGGGGCGCCGCCGATACCGATTGCCGAACAGAACCTGAACACAGAAAAAATAAACTGTTGTTAAAATTTTTTAATTCTTATCGGATACCCGAGAAAAACACTTTTGACCTTTCCATTATCAACTTTGGTTGCTCTGAAATTACTAGCCTTCATGTATTATCAGATTAAATAGTGAATTTTTTGTATTCCTACAAAACCTAAAAACCTTGTGATTCAGTCAGTGGCTAAGTTGGTAGCGAGTCGGGTTCCCACACATGAGTCATGAGTTCAATTCCTCGGCTGGCTAAGTCCTCCATCAGGATACAAGCAACATACATACATACAAGAAGAGTATGTATGAGACGATGTATGATTGTGAATGAAGCAAGGAGTGTGAGACAAGTCAGAGTTGTGTGGCTGTCTATCCTCTCTGCCCATCCCGGCGACGTAATGGCGTGATAGATAATCACTTCAAATCTTGCATTACCAAATTAGGCATGACGTCACCCATACCTAGCCACATTCTACACTACAGAAGGGCTGTTCTAGCCCAACGCATAGAAATACGTCGCGGCGCCAACGGAGATCACAGCCTGGTTTGCAAACCTCATTCCCGGCCTGTCTTTCATTTTAGCAAGTGTTAAGGAGTAACCGTAGGTCTTTATCATCTTATAATCATTTCATGGTTGAGGTGCTGCAGATGAGATGCGCTGACACCCTGTAAATATCTGAAAGTATCACCCTGGTGAAATACCATCATTCAGAAACGAAACATTGCAGGTTTCCCATCTTTCTCTTCCTATCTCCTTCCCCTCCCTACTACATTTAGCCTCACAACATACCCTAATTGGGGATGCCATAGTTCCACTGGCTCCAAACAGTTGGGAGCAGTTTGTACTTTCTTGTGGGGTATTTACAAAACTGCCTTTGTTTGACAAGAAGGTAGAGTTGAGGCACTTCGGATGAGATGGTCTGAACAGGCTTCGACTGGTTGAGAGTCGGGAGGCCTATGTCCAAAGCTGTACGTCAGAAGGACAAGAGGTTGAAGGTGAGGTTACCTGGCCATCATGAAAGGCCCCAGAGTGGGCATGAAGGCGGCAATGACGCTGAAGACGGCGTTGACCCCGAGGCAGGACAGGAGGGTCCTCCTGCGCCCCATGCGGTCTGACAGGTTGCCCCACACTATGGAGCCGCAGGCTATTCCCACCAGAGTTATGGAGCCTGCAAGGGAACAAATAAACAATCGATAATATAACATGAGACTTTATACAAACGATGAATATCGACAGTATCGGACAATTGTTGCCTTTTACCCAAAGTTAACCTTTCTTTTAAACACCAGGACACTGAACCTACTTACATTTATCATTCAATCATTCTGCATACATGAAATAAGCTGCATGATTAGTATAATATACTATAATATGCATAATATACTATAGTATATATATAGCAGGGGTGGCCAAACTTTTGACCACAACTATTGACAATTTTTAAAATTATAGACGGCGGTCTACAAACATCGTATGTGTTAGGTGACCATAAGAAAAATAGTAATTTCAAGCCAAAAACATGTTTAAATTTAAAATAAACATAGATAATAATAATAATACATATTCAATATCAAGTTATTCTAGTAAGAGAAAATAATGATTTTTTTCTTAAAAACTAATTAGTTTATAAATAAAACAATACTTTTTTTTATTATTATTAATCCGAACAATGTTATTGTAAATACGTATTAACTGTTATTTTTTATTTCATATCAGAGGATGCGCTGGAGACATGACATTACATATTTTCGGCAAGCTTTTCATACTGTGGTTCATATGTACTTATAACTATTTGTAAACATGCTGTCAAATGGTCATCTGTTAAACGGGAGCGATGTTTTGTTTTGTGTCTCTGTCGCACGATTTGTCTCACAAGCTGTGAAGGACGGGCGTCAGAGATGTGTACATATCGACAGGTAGGCGACTAAATAGTTACACGCGATCGACCAGTCAACCGCGGTCTACGCTTTAGCCGTCTATGATATATAGTGTTATTTTTGTTGTTGTTTTTTAAGTCCAATTGTTAGAACTCCATATTTATTGAAAGTTTTAAAATTAAAAATAACTATTATTATTCAATTTAAAAAATGATTTACAAAAAAGGTTCTGCTAGGTAAATATTATTACGCGTGATAACTGCTTCGCCTCCCGAAGGCATTATAAAACTTTTTTATAAATAAACCGTATTTTAAAATGAATAATAATTATTATTAAATATAAAAACTAAAAAAAATAGAGATCACTTCTCATACTATGTTGTTGATCAGACACGACAGTACGCCAGGTTTTTGTTGATCCATTTGGATTTGTTGATTCACCCTCATTTGTTCATCTGTTATGAAGGATCAACTTTCGTCACAGAGATTTTGCCATCACATATATATTTTACACTTTTTCCCTTTGTTGATCTGATTTGAATGACCCAATCAGAGCGCTTTGTTTATCAAAGTCGTATATCTGATTCTTCACTGTGTCCTTTTGTTGATCCAATTACATGAACCGATCAAAGCGCTCTATTTATCAAAGTCGTATATCTCATTCTTCACTGTGTCCTTTTGTTGATCCAATTACATGAACCGATCAAAGCGCTCTATTTATCAAAGTCGTATATCTCATTCTTCACTGTGTCCTTTTGTTGATCCAATTACATGAACCGATCAAAGCTCTCTATTTATCAAAGTCGTATATCTCATTCTTCACCGTGTCCTTTTGTTGATCCAATTACATGAACCGATCAAAGCGCTCTATTTATCAAAGTCGTATATCTAACCACATCTAAACTGCCTAATTAAAATCTGGGGAAATGCATATGAAACTTAGATGAATGCATTTACAGGTTATACTAAACAAAACAAGGTAATCAAAAAGTTATTTAACTTTAATTCTAAAACATCCACCAAAAATATATATATGAGGAAACAAAACTGTTACCAATAAGAAAACTATATGAATATGTCTTCTAATATATAAAATAAATAATAAATTCATATATACAAAAACAGAATTCATTAAAACGTCACAAGTAGCGAAGGTAAATCGTTCACCTTTTCGTGAAGCTTTCACACACGATTCGTGAGCGTTTTAGACTCATTCACATTGACTCGTTTATATGTTGCCTACCTATTGTGAGCCACGAGGGCGACATTTTACTTGTAACTCGCAATGCACATCCAAGCTTCTCGAGTAACAAGCCGCTAATTGCGACTGGCGAGGAGTAAAGCAAAACAGGCCCATGAATGATTTTTCACAAAAAGGGCACTATAAGAATTATTCAAATATATTTTTATTACCCGCCCCGCTGTTGAGGAGCATTCCACCAAAACGATAGAACTACCTTTCCCGCATAAAGTGTACAATTTATATGGTGCCTTTTAGTAATTATTATGTACTAAAACCACCTCAAGGACGCTTATACAAGTTATACCTAACCAATTTAGGTATATTGAGTGGCAGTAAGCCATGGAACTGGCAGAGGAAGGATGATAGAAGCATGCTGTGAAAATGAGATCCCTGAGGCCTGTGTGTAAAACAATGCATGACCGTGTTACAAATAATAATGTAGAGATCTGAAAAGAAAGCAAGGCTAACATTAGCGTAGTGAATAAGATTAAGATAGGGACGCTCAGATGTTTGGGACATGTAGAGTGAATGAGCGAATAAAAGAGTGTGAGGGGAATACATGATGTGAAAGTGAAAGGTAGAAGTCGTAGACACCCGAGGAAGACATGGCATGAACAAGTAAATAAAATACTTGGATCCGGTCATGTCAATAGTTATAATAATAATGGAAGATTGTGCATGAATGTGAATGAAGCAAGGAGTGTGTGCCAAGATAGAGTTGTTTGGCGGTCCTTCTACTCTGACTATCCCTTTGGGGAAATGGCATGGCATTATGTTAGTTACAGGTTACAAATACAGAGTTCTTTGATGATATTTCAGAAAACTTATGCTATGTAAATTATCCACACATTATTACTATATATTATTAAGATGTCTTCAAGCAAGCATCTAACAACAGCAACAAAAACAAGTACTCAACAACAGAAAGAAAAAGTCACGTTATATCCCGATCATTTAGAATAATAATATCATTATTTTTATTGTGTTTTAAAATAAAAATAAAAACACGGAAACATTAATATTTTAGCAAAAGTTCGAAATATGAGTACTTATGCCAAGTAATATAAAATAAAGGCACATTCACACAAGTTAAAAATAAAAATAATACCTCAGGTCGATACGGTGGACTATTTACAATTAATACGTACTATGCAATATGCCTCGGATGAGTCCGTGATCGGCGACTAGAGCCCGTGATCCGATAACTCACGAGCGCTTACGCTTCGTAAAACATATGGAGATACGCACTACGCAATACGCCTCGGACTAGCCCGTGATCGGATAACTCATGAGCTCCTACGTTTCATCGATCATATGGAGAACTTAGTCATTAGAATATTCTTCATATTGTTCACAGATCGTATGATGGATTTGTTCGCAAGAATAGGAATGGTTTGTGATGCGTGGAGTGGCGAATGATCGAAAGATGATATTGAAAGCATCTTCTATCCCCATGCTATCTTCCTCCTCCTCCTCCTACTCCTACTCCTACTCTTCTTCTTTAGTTTAATGTAAAATAAAACTCCTGTCTCTAACCAACTTTAGCATAAGTAACTTTATTGGCATAACCTTGTCTTTGGTAAAACAGCTGTTTGCAGTTCAAAAAATTGTAAGCGGTGAAACGTACCCAGCCACCACTTCTGACGGCTCGTCATGCAGAACTCGACGTGCGCCGAGGGCAGCACATATGGTATGGAGGCGTACTCCACCCCGGAGGCGGCCAGTGCTAGGCCCAGCACTCCGCCCATCATGAGCTGGTGGGCGCCGAACCCCGCCTGAAATAAATAAGACAACCACAAATTAGAAAGCCAGTTATTGTAACGACCGTGCGAATGGTATGGAATGAGAAAAGACTATAAAAGAATGTGAGCAGTTTACCAATGTCTCTTCTTATCGTCGAGACGATTCATTGTGTTAATTACAGACTGTTGGCTATTATTCCACCATGCAAATTAAAGAGAGAAACATTTCCGAGTTACGAATTACACAACTGTATTTGAATTCTTCCTATTTCCAACCATATAGTGGGAAAATGTTGCTTGTACAATGATGGAGAACATAGCAAGCAGAGGATTGAACCCGCTAAGCCGTACTTGGGAACCCGATGCATTTGTCCACCTGGCTAAAACCTGTTAAGCTACATTCCCACCTCATCTATTCTATGATCTATGAAATAGTTCAGTGAGAACATGATTATCTATGCAATAGAATTGCCTGATAGAATAGAAGCCCAATGTTGAATTCTCCAACTTTCATTCTATTCTGTTTAAAATAGACCATAGAATAGAACCGTGTGAATGGCACGGTATCGTAATGTGAAACGGCGTGATGGTTAGTTAATTAGTAACTCCTGTCAGTTTCCTTAGGAAAACATTTTTTCATCACCATTATTATAATTACCATCATTAGCGCTGTCTGAGTTTATTAACATAGCATTTAGGGAGTAGATAATCATTTGAACGATATTTATATATTATGTCGTTTCCTTTAATATTATCGTGGTATTAAGAAAAGCTCCAATAGCTTGGCCTATAAAGGTATTTCTACTTCAGCCAAGTTGAAAAATAGCAAACACCGTCGCGTCCACTTCGCTGGAAAATATCAAATCAACTGATCGCATCGCTGCAACGTGCCATTCGCCGCTTGTTATTTGTCACATAGGACTCTTCCAAGAGATTCCAACCATTTGAAATTTTCATACCATGTCACATCGAAGTCGGTTAAATAAGACAGCGTTAACGCTCTACAACGGTTCATTCTATGAGGTAGACCATAGAATGGATAAGGTAGAAACCCAGCATTATTCAAGCTTTAACAGACTTGCTGGACTGAGTTAATAAGGCTCTATGGGAGCATTTTTTTTAAAGAATCATGAACAAAAAAAAACTTTTTACAAGAGTAAATAATAATAATATTACGTAAGTATTCTCACCTGTCTAATCGCATCCTCATGGAACTGCGCCAAGACATTCACATCCTGGTACTGAATCAGTTCTCCGCTGTCCCCCAGCTCCATGTGGGGGCCCCCTTGCGGATCCTGCAGAGCCGCAGCAGGGGCGGGGGCCCCGTCGCCCTGACCCGCACCACCCTCCGAGTACGCCATGGCGCGGCCTATGCTGCCAAAACCTGTGGTTAGTCAAGCTTTAACGGTCTCCGTACAGTTTAACAGTGATTGTTTCCAACTTTTCAAATGATCAATCAGAGGCACCGATCAGCAAACTGCTTTGTTGAGTAACTAATCATCCCAAGTGTGACCGCCCACTTTCATACACAATGAAATGGCTTCAAAGTAAAAATGTCCAATGTAAAATTAACATAGAAGAGTTAATATTGTATTTATTATAAATACAATCATACGAGGTGTTATAAAAAAATACAGTGAATAATTTTATTACCAACAAAGTAATAAGCTTACATCAAATGTGAATTAATCTCCTTCAAAGTACTCTCTTTGGCTAGTGATGCACTTATCCCAACGATGATTCCATGATTGGAAGCATTTCTGAAAAACATCTTTTGGAAGAGCTTCTAACTGCTCTGTCGTGGCCCTCTCAATGTCGGGAATAGTGTCAAAACGTATTCAATTTAGCAAGGTTTTTATTTTTGGGAAGAATCAGAAGTCGCATGGTGCTAAATCGGGAGAGTAAGGCGGATGTGGACAGACAGGAACCTTTTTTTCAGCCAAAAACTGGCAGATCAGAAGTGAGGTGTGGCACGACGCGTTGTCGTTATAAAGGAGGAAGCTATTGTCCTATTTTTCTGGTCTCTTTCTCCATACATCGTCTCGCGAATGTTGCAGTAAGCCTCTTTAATATTTGGAGTTTACAGCTGTTCGTTCCTCTTGGAACAAACTCTGATTGCACTATGCCCTCACTATAAAAAAAAATGAGCATGACGTTGACATTCAACTTTGACTGATGTGCCTTCTTAGGGTGAGGGGAGCAACTCATTTTCCATTGGGAACTCTGAATTTTCATCTCGGGGTCATATCCATACACCCAACTTTAATCTCCAGTTATAATTTAGACCATGAAGTTTGGATCTGCTTTAAGACCATCCTCCAATTCTGTGTAAACTAATACACGATTTTTCTTCTGTTCATCGGTCAAAAGTCTGGGAACAAATGTCGCACTCACTCGTCTTATTTGAAAATTATCAGTTAAAATGCTTTGCACGGACCCGTACGAGATGTTCAGTTCTTCCTGTTTGGACCACCTGTTTGGATGAACTATTTTTGCCACTTTTAGCACATTTTCATCTGTTTTTGAGGTCGAAGGATGTCCCGACCATTCCTCGTCTTCAACAGACTCATTTCCGCTTTTAAATCGCTCATACCACTTGTAAACAGTCTTCAGTCATCACATTATCGCCATACACTGATATTAACATGTCATGAACTTCTTTGGCACTTTTTTTGCAACTTAAAATTTAATTTAATGTTAACGCGTTGTTCGAAACCCATGATGCGTGATAGACATGGTAAACACGACCTCACTCTTTCGGCTCTGGAAGCCGACTGACAAGTCACAACTTGTTCAAACTTGACACTGACTATCTCAAAGGATCGGGCTATCGGACTTATTACTCCAAATGGATCGAGCGCCAGCAGTTGCTGCTATAAAAATTCATTCACCGTATTTTTTGATGACACATTGTATATTTTTAAATACTGTAATACATAAACTGACGTTTTATATTTTACAAATGTATCTGTTAAAAATATGTTGAAAAAAAAGGTGATGGCTTGACTTTTAATGCCGCGAAAGGCTTTCATTTCGTCCATTTAACATTACTGTTCCTCCTCCGTGGGACATGGACAACAATAACAAGCCAAAAAATAATAAGTGGAATAAGTTAGGTTCCCTTCAATTTTATTTAAAACATACAAAAAACAGATTTTTGACACCGAAAACAGTCAAATAAATCTTTTTCATTCAATGTTTGGATGTTAAATATTCCCTAGCTCCAGTTGTTTCGATCACCTAACTCAGTGGTCGGCAAACTTTTTCACCAAAGAGCCAAATATGTACATAACAACGATTTAAAAAAAAATTGAGAGCCAAATCTGTTTATTAATTTAGTAAACCTTTATTATAATTTTAGACCTACGGGTACACTGAATTAAACTTGATTTCGTACTTAATAATGATTTTATTTATCGATAAAAAATAGTATAAAAGAAAGGTATCCATAAATTTAAATCAAGACACTGACTGACAAACGCTTAATGTGAACAATTTTCTTGCATCTCCTTGGAAAGTTTGAGTATGTCAGGTTTGTGTATTGTTGTTTTTAATATTAGGCATGATTCTGGGTTCTCATCAATAAGACGACTTCTCAGTTTATTCATGCTTGAAAAAGATTGTTCGCATGAATACGTAGAACCAAAAAGGAAAAGAAGAGCAAACGAGAGTTTTTTCAGCTGATCATATGAGTCATACTATTCCAGGGGTTGAACATGATCATGTCTTCCTTTTCCATGTCTTTCAAAGCAGACCACTTGTGATGTGAACTAAGTTCACATTTTCCCTCTCCAGTATTTCCAAATCAACATAAAGACGTTCAAATTTAGAGCTCCATAATTCCTTGTTTTCTTTTTTTTTAAATCGAGCAATTGTATTTCAAAGTTACCAATGTCAATGCCAAAAAAAGAAAATTTCAAATTTATTATCGTAGCATTAAGAGGGTTTTTGACACATGCTACGGTCGCTCTGCTATTTTTAAATTCCTGAAACCTGCTGAGAAATGCTTTCCTCATATTTAAAATGGTTGTTTTGAAATAGTGTTTGTCAATGGAAGAATTATTTTCTTGGCGATGCTTCAGCAGGCTCGGAAAGTGAAACAAAATGATGAAAAAAATGTATGTACAACTTAAGGGACCGCACTTTGCCGACCACTGACCTAACTCAATGGTAAATTTGATTGTTACTTGATCGAAAGTTGCGTTGGAAAGAGAGTAGTTGTGTATTTGAGCAGTGTTGAGGCTAAATTTCGATTATATTCATTAAATTTCGTTCGGTTAAATTTTGGTTAAAATTAAGGTGATCGAAATAACTGGAGCTACGCTCAACAAAGGACTAGTCATAAAAAATGTCAACAGAGTGAAAAAAAAACAGAGAAATGTCAAACGTGAATCGCTTCATTTACTGTTTTTTTGCGAATTATTCAACATCTAAATATTGAATGACAAAGATTTATTTAACCATTTTCGAATGTCAAAAACCTGTTTTTTGTATGTTTTAAATAAAATTGAAGGGAACCTAACAGTTGATCGGTAGGATTGGGAACAGCGGCCCTAAGTGTGGTAATACAGGAGAGTAATCAATGGAAAGGGAGTGGATTAACATCGATTAGAAAACTTTAAAATGTTTTAATAAAGTGGAAAATATGTACTAACTTTGATGGTCTCCATAGAGTTTATACGGGGTATTACGGGAGAGTGATCATTAGGGAACTGATTAATAACCATTTAAAACCGTGGTTAGTCAGGATTTCAGTCTCGCTCCAGAAACACACAATAGTTCATAAATTAACTGTTTTTCATTAACAGAATGGCTTAATTATTTCATTTACAGAAGTTAAATATTATTGCCCTTTTTATGAAGAGATGTTTTTTGTTTTACATTGTG
Organism: Halesus radiatus; assembly: GCA_022606495.2. Lineage (NCBI taxonomy): Eukaryota > Metazoa > Arthropoda > Insecta > Trichoptera > Limnephilidae > Halesus > Halesus radiatus. The sequence goes on along the minus strand of JAHDVE020002938.1, from coordinate 188,476 downwards.
GAATTTTAAACCAATACTGTTTGTAAATAATGTTATGATACACGGCAATATTTCCATCATGAGCTTCCTGTGTGAGTTGCCGTACAACTTTTCAATATTTTACAATAATATTTAATAAGAAGAAAAAAAAGTGTTGAAACTTGGGTGAGGGAAGTAAACTAGGGTTTTTATTAAACTCAAACTCACTGCTTAAAATTCTTCCGGAATTCTCTGAATCACTTCTTGCCCTCACCAGGCAGGCCTGCTCCTCGGCAGACATGGTGAATAACGGTAAGAAACGGGGCCTAGTGTTGCGACGGTGTCTGTCTGATTACTGTCCACGCTGGCACTGGTGAAGATGAGCTCTTCGAGGAACTGCGGGAATCCACTGCTGCTGTCGTGGCTCAAGATGTGGGAAACGGTTGCATCTTGGTAGATATCATTTTGATTGTGATCGGAGGGTAAATGTAATTTGGTGCACATCTGTAATAAGAAAAATAAGATATTTAAACACACACAATATTAATTATAACACTTCAAGAGTACAAAATAGTAAAACTGGGTTGGGCATCAATTTCTTTCCTTCCTTCTTTATGTGAAAACCGCACAAGAGTCCCAACTACTCCCAACCATCTATCCACCTAATTCTAGGGCTCCAAATACTCATTCTTCGATGATTTATTTTAATTTACAATTAATTATTTGTGGCATATTCCAGAGTGGAATGATGAATGCCTTAGTGAAAGATCACCATTTATAAGCCACTTAAGTAGGCCTTCCATTATTGGAGTCTGGCCTCAAGTGGAAATTTGCAAAAAAAAAAGGCATTGGACCGCAACAGTCAATAGAGTCAACGGAAATAAGTGTTCACCGACCAATTTCAAAGTGATCATATCATCAAGAAAGCGTTCAGAATATTTTCAAATGAAAATATATTTGTGTTTTTTTCTTTCAAGCAAAACAAAACAATATCAGCGCTTCTCGGTTCTATTTCAATCGTATTGTCCTCAAATATCGACCTTTGTTCCCCCCTAAATGCGTCATATTCAACAAAATGCACTGTTAATTCAACTATGTATATCAATTTAATGCACCCGCGATATGTAAATAATAAAAACAAAACGCACCTTGACGAATTAGATCACAAATCTGTGACCGAATACCAAATTGAAAAGATAACTCCGAGCTGTCAGGCGGCCCGGGAAAAATCTATTTTCCCCCGCAAAACTACCGAACTAAGAACTGATCTTCATTTAGAACTCGAACAATACATTTTTGCACAATTTTCGACGAATAACTTATTGAAAATAGTGCCAGAATGTTTATTAAAACGCACAAATCCGCGGATGACGACCACCAAATCAAAATGCAAAGGCAAATTGTGTGTTGCCATATGGGCGGGGATGCTGAGATGAAAAATTAAATTAAGTAGGCGTCGAGATTGAGTCGGTAAGTACTTACCTACCTACATGCAATTTCGTAGGAGATTCATTCAGCCTGACATAAAATAGTGGACCAAAAATGAGGGCGCTGCAATCATTTAAAAATGTTTTAAACGGTATCACCATGATGGCTCATAGGAAAATGATTGTAATTTTTTAAATAAAGCACATTAGTCCATAAGAACATATTTTTTCCAAACGGTGTTGAGATATTAGTAGTACGTTCCGAAAAGAGATGATTCTAATCACATTATAAAACAATTTTATGTTAAAACTTTTTTTTTAAATTATTTAACGCTTTGCAAGGACACAGAAAGGCGATTTTTTCGTATTTCTGAAATCTATCGAAATAACCATATATTAGATGTATAAAAATAAAATAATATCACAGATCAAAATTACATATTTAAAAAAAAAACGTAAAAAAATGAATTATGAAATATAACGTGAAAACATTTGTGAAGAACACATTTCATAGACGAAGTGAGTAGTTTGGTGTTGCCATATTAATGACGTTTCGTAGATACAAAATAATTAAAAAAAAAATGCTAAGCTATAATACCTGTTCTCATTCCTGCTAGGTAGGGGGAATAGAAGAAAAAAAATGGAGAATGTTAAATGTAATCTTAAAATAAACACTGTTTTATATTTTTTTTAATACTGTTTTACCGTTGTATGCATTCGGATTTTACAATAAAAAATACGTTAGTTCCCCTTTTGGCTGCTTATATGGAGAAATTTATAAATAAGTAACTTTTTTTATTAGAACTGTAATTAAAGATGATAGCTCTGATAATGTGTATACATTTTTACTATTTATAAAGCAGTGCATAAAAATAAAACATACATTTATAAATAATAGCATCAATAGTTGAAAAGTTTCTTTTTTTTAAATCTACCTGTTATTGACATTTTTCTTCTTGAGTGACACCTAAAAGAACCTTGAAAAGTTAGCATTGGAGTAAGCTCCCACAAATTCCATAAAACAAGCCACACTATATTTATAACTAATAGCGGTTTATTAAAGGTAAACCGGTTTAATGCTTAATATATCACAAATAATGATTTCTCCACAAATAATTCAGGTAAAAACAATTTTTCACACACTCCATTAGCGACATACTGAGATTTTAGCCTAGATTCTCGACGGGTTAATCCATTCTCGATTGTTTGAATCTCACAAAAAATTACTTCACAACAGTTGCAAGTGACGTCGCTTTATTATTAATATTCGTGATTAATGTTCGATTACTTAGCCTATATGATTTAATATTTATGATGGTTTTCTTTTTAACTTTCCATAAAGTTATAAAGTAACCCTATCCTATCCGCGATTCTCCGTAATCTGACCCCGACGGCGAACTATCAACGACTATAATGATAATTCACCCCCTGACCCCCTCAGGTGTACCACCCCCCCCCCTTAGTGTACACCCCCCCTCTGGGTATAAACCCCTCCTCTTTCGCTTCTCTCCGCACCCTTGAACGGCCTGTGACCTTACCCACAGAAGCGGGCAACGAAATACCAAGTCAGTCGATACGACTACATTGACTTCATTATTGTGTGTACCTATTGTTGGGTTTAATGATGGGAGAGCGGAATAAAGAGAAAAGTCAGATTATTATCCGATTTCCGAAAGGGGAGGAGCGGTGATGATTGGAGAGATAACGTAATTTTAACCCACACCTCAGAGTTTTCGATATGCTGTGCTGGCATTTAGCGTGTTTTCAATGGTTTCTGGAAACCTGTTGTTATCAATAATTTTTATAATGTGAAATAGAATACACAGAAAAATATATTATGTAGTGGCCGAGACTCGAGCTCGGGACCTCAACCCTATCCGGGAGTAACGCATCTGTCAACGGTGCTATCGAAACCTTTTTAAATAATGTCATTTTTATAAGTTTCCTATTTATTAAAACGTAAAAATATTTTTGTATCTTTTTTTCTGATACCGGCAGCCATCTTTGTGTTTGTGAGAAAATTTATATCTGATTTCGATAGCAAAGATAGATACTGTCTTTGATAGAATTATTCAAAAAAAATTTTGGAGGAGTCCTGACTTTTATAATGAGGTTGTCTCCTAAAGCGGAATTTCATGTTATTTACAAATGTGTCTTATTAATTGTGGCATGCTGAGGTCAGAACGTTTTGAATTTATGGAAAATATTATATAGTACCGACGACATAAGTCGTCAAAATGTTGGTAATCTCGATAAGCGTGTGACGTCACGGTTCATAAAATGACTAGAGCGGCCATAGATATCACAGGCTCCATTACTATCATTTGAATTATGACTCGGGACGTCATGGGTACTTTTTTTACGCAAGTTCACTTTGAAAGCTCATAACTGGGTCATTTTTGAAGATATTGAAAATATAATTTAGTTTCATTATAAAATTCAATTTTTAATTATTAATTATTTTTATTAAAATTTAAAAACGTCATTTTAATATTTATATTCACTAATATGGGATTAAAAATGGAGAATAATATTGACAAATCTTGAATTTGAGATATGATATCGATGAAGATGACATAAATTGAACTGGTCTCATTAGCTAAGTTGGTTAAGCGGTTGCCCCGGATAGGCAGAGGTCCTGGGTTCGAGTGCCAGATGCGACAGAAATCTTTTTATTGTTTGTCGTTTTTTTCCGTTTTCGTGTTTCATTTAGGTTATGTTAATATTATTTTCTACAATGATTCATTATAAAATCATCGAATATAATCCATTTTCTTAAAAATATATATTTAACCTCAAAACTTGGACTCGTTAGTATTGTTTTTCAGGAATATTATTAATGGAATATTTTTAAGAAAGGATATACATACATTAGGATATAATGGCGCATTCTTGGGTTTCACTAGGAAATCTAGGTCATGAATGTTCATTATTTATTAATTTACCACCACTTAAAACAACTTATGCTATAACAATTTCTATATAATAATATTATAATCAATGACCATAGACGGATAGGTAAAATCTGACAAATAATAAAAAAAGGGGCGCTGCAATCGTTAAATTTATTATACATGGCAATACCGAGACGATTCAAAAGTAAAATAATATAACTTAAAAAAACATTACGATGCGAGCAGCAGCCATTATTTATATCAAAAGAACGATTTGCTTCCAAAAGGTGATTGGCGAAATCAAAATAATTATTGTTGAACGATGTTGGAGACATTTTTGTGCGCGCGGTGTCACACCAAAACTCCCTTGTTTTTATTATCGATTGGTCCCGAAATATTATTTCTTGTTAAAAACTGACTTGGCGTCCAATTCCTTCAAGCTTTTTGTTACAAGTTAGGTGCCTGACGTACACTCTGTACATATAGCGTAGCGCCATCCATTGTGATTTCAACGAAGTTCGGTAAGTTTACACAACAAATGTCAGCGGCTGTCATAAAGGTTGGCGGCTCAGCAATTTATACCCAACTACATAAATCACCTCTTCCCGTGGGAGCGGGCAGTGAAGAAAAAAACACTACAAAAATTCAATACAGTGGCGTGCACTCCATAAGGTTGTGCCTACCCTAGGAAAAACGGACCATAAAAATAAATTAAAAAGTCATTGATCCCCCAATATTTGTACACGATTGAAATTTGTTACATGAGAACGGGTCGCTTCTACGAGTCGTTAACGTGTTCATCAGCTGTGTGATGATTTGCCGGTCTCTGTGTTTCCTCCCTCCTTCAATACGTCTCCGTGTTTCCTCTCCACATAGTATACCCAAACACATGGCATAGGCCTTGATATAAACTATTTCTCCTAGGGCATATCTATTGTGTGGACTTATTAAAAAAAAATGGTAATGAGAAATACGACGATTTTCTGACAAAAAAGTATTTTTTCAATGAATTTGGTTAAGAACTAGTACGTTAATTTTATTCAGTTGGCTACGATAATCGATAGAATATGAAAGAAAAATGGAAATTTTCAAGTATTCAATTCACAATTCATACCAGAACTTGAAAAACTACACACAGCCTGCCTTTGGTCATAGGGCAATGCACGCCCCTGGTATTAGTTAGTTCCAGAAATTCTTATAGTAATAATATAATAATTAGAGTATAAATTACAGATTCGATTGATTTCAATTAATAAACCAAAATTATTATATTTAAAGCATGTGCTTATTTTATTAATATTTAATGATGTTAAGTTTTACAAGTACTTTAGTTTGTATTTATTGTTACAGCTGTTTCGGCATTCAAAGCCATTTTCAAATTGCTTTGATAATTTTGAAAACAAGCTTTGAACACCGAAACAGCTGTAACAATAATTAATAATTAAAATACTTGCAGAACATAATAATAACATTATTAAATCTGATTTACTTTTTTTTATTTAAGTTGATGGGAAAGCTTCCAAGAAGGGATGCAATCGGTTTATTGCGAGTAACTGTAAGTCGCGCAATTGAAGTTGATACGAATAACAATAACATATCTACCTAGGGTTGTATGTATTGTGTGCATGTGTATACACTCCTGACGTGTTATGTTCTTGCCGAATGTCACTGAGCAACACCATTTTGTCTTGCTCACACCTACTTATTGCTATTACTGAGAAAGGGACAATAAGTGTATATCAGGGATGGCCAGTGCATCGATTGCAATCTCCTGGTCGATCGCGAAGGTATTTTTGGTCGATCACGAACCTATATATTGTAGATACTATTTCTTGTTCAAACGAGTTAAAACAACTCGATATTTCATCTCTCAAAACCCGTTAGTTCCTTTCTCTTCTCTTTTTACTAGTGAGTACATGATTACCTATATTATTGTTATGGTTTTTTTTATATGCAAAAAATATCTTTTTTTAAGTACATATATACATGTTCGAATTGTAATTGGGTTTATAGTCTTATCTTTCTAGGATTGCTTTTTTTATCAACTAGTCGGTCCTAGAAAAAAAAGTGTGGCCACTCCTGGTGTATACGATAATCGAGAAGTTTTACATCGTGTTTTTTTCAGTGGCGTGCAGTTCATAAAGGCTAAAAAGCTGTGCCTACATTAAGAAAAACGAACCATAAAAGTAAAATAAATTATGTTATTTGTAGAAATAGATAAGGAACTTGTACGCACATTTATTCAGTTGGCCACAACAATCAGCGGAAGATGATAATTTAATATTATTTTTAAATACTCATTGCACAATTCTTACCCGAACTTGGCAAACTATATACAAACTACCTTTGGTCATAGAGCAATGCACGCCACTGCTACATAGGTACCGATACCTATACGCAAGTTATATTCTTAGAGTAATAATTATATTGTTACTCTAAGGTTACATTAATAATAATTTATTATTCTTCTCACTCATACTAGGCTGATTGCACCCTTACGTGTAAAGGTCTATTCATATGTACCAGCATCGTGCAGTGCAGAACAGCACAGCACAGACAAGGCACAGACCCGAGTACGGCTGTCAACTGAGGGTTAGCGTCCGCCGCAACATGTTGGAGGATTTTATAATCCCATCCCCATATTTATTATTATTTTATAATCTAAATTCCCTGACCAATTCAATCAATTTATCGTTATTCAACTTCTTGATTTTAGCAATTTCTGCGTCTATTGGCGCCAAGTGACGACAAGATGGCGGTGCTAACGGGATGTGTTTAAACTAGCTGGGCAGGCGCAGACGTCTCCAGGAGCCACCAGCACCGTCAAAATAATTTAGCTGACAATCTCGGCAGGTGCTGGCTTGTGCATGCGCGGACACGTTACGTTTACGTACTCTGTAATATGAATGTGTTCATAGATAATGTAAGGAACTAATATTGTGGTATCTGAACTGTACTGTTCTGCACTGCGCGGTGCTGCTAGATGTGAATAGATATGTACGTGTAAGCCTGTAAAGTTGTATAGATCGAATTATTTTTTCTGTACAATACTATTTTCATATAATGAGAATTTGTACTCGCTAATCTACTGCAAGTAGCTTGTCAGCAGATTACTGTATTTTTAATATAAAATCGAGACACAGAATGAGAGGGCTGCGATCGTTTAAAACGGTTTAAATGACAATACCAAGATGGCTAATACGAAGATTATTGTGGATGATTTTTACTTTCACCAAACGGTGTTCATAAATTAGTGATACTTCCAAAAGGAGATGATTCTATTATCATATTCTAGGATAATTTTATGTTTAAAGTATTGATTTTATTATTACTTAACGCTTTGCAATGACAGGGCGACTTTTAATTTTTTTTCAATATATGTGTTTAAAATAACCATTTATTAGATGTTCGATAAATAAAAAAAAAAAAAAAAAACAAAACAAAATCATTTTTACAGATCAAAAATATTTTTAAAAAAAAAACGTAAAAAACAAATTCTGAAGTTTTGCACTGTATCTTTAAACGAACTGTCTAATTCGAATGTGAAAAAAATTAATGTTATAAACGAAATTTCAAAGACATAGTTAGCACCTTGGTATTGCTATAGTAATGAAAAATGTAGTTCCACTTTATTTAAATACCTGCATAGAAAAGGTAGGTAAAATTTTGGTTAAAACTATTTTTTTCGTGAAGCTGAAAAAAAAACTGGGAACAGCGAAATATGGCGTCATGAAAATTGCAGTGCCTTTTCTTCCAGGTACATCTAGGTCAACGCATCTATGCCGAGACAATATCTAATTATCATACCTAATAGCATAATTTATAGTCTGTCAACAAAATTTAGAAATGTTAAAATGGAACAAATTTTTTTCATTATTATAGCAACACCGATTTTAGAACAAAACGTATTTTTGGTTAAATGTGATATTATGTTTGACTTTTGGAATCTGATAGGTCAAGTGGGCAATCTCTCAACGTTTTCACTTTGAAAATGCTAAAGTGCTCACCTTATTCAGGTAGTTTTATTTTTATTTTTATTTAACCTGTAATATATAATGACTTATTCTTTATGTGCCTTATACTAAAGATAAGCAAACATTATTTATTATTTCAACAATTATTAAGTGTTAAAAAACAACAATTTTGAAAACTTAATTTACTTAGAATTTCTGAACATTGTTCGTTATTGAAGTGAAAAAATATTCACTTGAACAATAGTTCTTTTTTTGAATCTCAATTTTTCCTAAACTAGTTTCAATCATCTCGGTGTTACCATTTAAAGCAATTTAAACTATTGCAGCGCCCTCCATGCTTGTCTACTTTATTTTGAAAATCTGTATTATCTCTGCCTACAGTGCCTACCCTATCATCTATATGTTACACAAAAAAAGTAAGGGAATAAATTAAAATTTATGTCTGAAAAAAATATTGATTATTTTTCTATGCTGGCTCCGCTTGATAGGCAATTTACCTAGCACGGCTTCCATAGATATTTAAAAACTCCATAGATCATCAAGAGGAACGGCTGCGCGGCCTGTTTCATACAAAACATAATTTTGGATTAGAGGCCAAAATACTCGCCTAAACCTAATGATCTTTTGTTTTCATCAAAAAGTATAGTAAATATCTAGTACGGATTAGAAGTCATTTATTTATTTTTGTTTTACATTATGAAATATATGCCATTAAAGGAATTGATTTTTCGTGATTTTAGAGGCACCTTTAACAATTATGTGGGGGCTAACGATGATCAAAAAAAAAGATTTGCCCCGGTCTACTTTGAAAATAAAATGAAATATAAATTGAAAAAATTAATTAAAATAAGCATTATGGCGTACTTTAAATTAAATTAAAAACGACCAATTCACGTTTTAACACAAATTTGTTTTTATATTTTTATTTACGTAATCATATCTACATAGCAAATATGATAATTTAAAAAAAAAATACAGTAAGCCCGCAAAATAATTTTCTAAGTTGCCTCTAAAATTATGAAAATTATTATTTCTTTCATGGCCTACTTCATAATTTAAAACAAAAATAAATAAAATACTTCTCATTCATAATATTTACTAAACTTATAATTAAAAAAATATATATTATTCAGTTTTGATGGGTATTTTGGCCTCAAATCCAAAATTACGTTATGCATGAAACAGACAGCGCAGCTGTTCCTCTTAAGGAAATAGTGTGGTAAGATAAAAACAGTTGTGTTGGACCTAGAAAATTCAGACAAAAAACTTGTGTATTTTTCATGACGCCAGAGATCACCACTCGATAGTTTTCAATGAGACACATGTCTACCTAAACACTTTTTTTTCTAGCGTTTTCATCTAAATTCTTTTTGATAATGTTTAAAAACTTATACATACATATTAACATTAAAACTAAGTCATTTTTAAATAATACATATATATATATATATAAATTTAAATTGAAATTTGTTGGTATAATCTAATACCATTAAATGACAATACCTTCAGTTCTTAACATTTGATGGCTACATGTTCTAGCGGCCCGAGTTATATGAATTGGTTTTTATCATTTATTTTAGATATATGTGTGTAATAGATTTTTGTGACATAAATTCATAAATTACAGAAATCGAAAGCTCAAAAATTTACTATTACGTAACCAACATATGATTTTACTTATTTTTGATCATGTACATATTTTTTTTGAAAGATGCTATTAGAATCGTATTAAAATTTAAAGCGTCTACATTATTTACAAAGAAAATAAAATACTTTTTACAATAGAGGGGTTGAGCCGGGGTCGCTAGAAGCGGAAGCATGTTGCCAGTATTTTGACGTCTGTGATGTTTGATTGCACGCGTAGCTTTTAGTAGCAAACATTTATTTTTTCAAAATATATCAAAATAAAATAAAAGTTCTTAAGTAGGTACCTACTTGTGTATTCCATTTTGAAAATATTCTACCCAAAAAAACATTATTTTGGCTTCTGTGGCTAACCAGGGTGGTACATCTATGGGCTAACCTCAAAACAACATGGCGGGTTCAATGTTTTTCATACTAATTTTAAAACGTAATAGCAACAGTTTTACGTATTGGATTTCATTCAAATTACTCTCTAAACCTTCCCGGCCATAAGAAGAACAAACTGTGATATTTTCAGCGAAACCGGTTTTGTAATTTTCGAGAAAATTTAGGACAGACAGATAAACATTCATTTATATATATATATATATATAGAAGAGGTATATTTCACAGAAAATCTATTAAAATGTATGAAAAAACCCAATTCGTACAACTCGGACAGCTAGAGGGTGCTAGCGTAGTATGTTGCTATCAAATGTCAAGCTTGTAATTTAAGAGTATTTACTATTAGTGTATAATGATAAACATATAAAACGAAAATTTATCTGGATTTTGTTACAAAATAGTATTAATTATTACAAATTACCATAAAATTGATGAAAAAGCTGATTTACCTTTAGTAAAAACTCATAATTCACCTCCGATGTCCTGTTTTCGGTCTAACACAAATTTCATCATTTTGCACTGACAACAAACATCTTAATTGTATTTACATAATATCGTCACTTGAAAAACACTGAAAGCGTATAACAATTTAATACAATTAAACGGAAAACGCGGTTAGGATGTCAAACAAACACTTGAGATAAGATTTATAATAAACACAGCCATAAATTTAACTGGATTACATATTATTTTCACTGTTTTGCATGGCATTGAAAATTATCTGTGAAAATATGACACTGTCAAAATAACATGGCGAACGCAAATACATGTTTTCCCTCTAAAAGTTACTAATCGGCCACTTGGAATAACAAGGATCTTTCTGACACAGCAATGCCATGCCATAATGGACTCTAGAGAGAAGTTGATTTAGAGTTCAATATCGCATAACTTTGCTATGTCAGATGCAACCTTGTTATTCTGAGGGGCTGGAATGGAAAACACTTTTGAAGACGATACAGCAGCTCTGCGAAAATTCGATGCTAGAAATTACTAGCGACTCTAGCGGCTTGGATTAGAACTAAGAGAGTAAACCTCGAGCAATTTTTTTTTATTAAAAGCACTTTCATGTTAATTTAAGTGCACTCCGTCAGATGACACTAGCAAACTTTTGATCACAAAATGTATCGGATTTTCAGGGAGCTTCTTGAATTTTCTTCTATTGTAGTTTCAAGCGGTGCCGCGGGGTGCAACTTTGCGTCTCTCTCTAACACACTGCGGCATTGGGATGTGAGTGAAATGCAGTATGTTTAATTTGTGCAGAATTATTGATTTGAAAATGAGGATGAATTTGGAAACTGCGCATGCGTGCTGGACATTGGGGTAATTTCCTTGAAAATTTCGATTGCCCAATATGAAATTAAATTTAGTCGTTTTATTTACAGATGTCAATATTTTTATGCAATAGCGTATAATATAATACAGTTATGTAACAATTACTTATTAATAAAAACACAATCAATTACCCGTAGTTCCTAATAAGTCAAATAACTAACTACAGACGACATACAAAATCGACGAATTCACGAAATACTGTTTGTCGCTAACGTAATCTAAAAGCCTTCCGTCTAGAGGAGGCATCGGTGTGTGCTGGCCGAACTTTTTCGAACACTTCCGGAAAAACCCGAATGCTCAAAATATGATTTTTATTGTTTATTATAAGAATTTTATTAACGCATTATGACACCATACAGACAGTTTTTTCATAAACCCTTAAGAATTATCATTACTGACTAATCATCACGCCGTTTCTCCGCAGGTGTAGCCAGAGTAGATGAATCGCCACACAACTCTGTCTTGACATACACTTCTTGTTTAATTCAAATTCGTACATGGTCTCATACATGCTTTTTTGTTATTCTGACTCTTGATCTGACTCAAGTATTTGGCTCGTTTGATCGTGAGACATCTCCCTCGGGCGTCCCCGATTTCTTCAACCATTGGCTTTCGCATCATATACCCCCCTTGCACTCCCTTCTTCTATTATCCACTTTGATTGTCCAAACTATCTACTTGTCCCTTTCTTAATTTTATTCGTTAGGCTTATATCAGCCTTGTATTATTTTCGAATCTCATATAACTCGTTTATAACTTGTCATAGATGGTTTTACGCACATACGCCTCAGGGAACTCATTTCTACAGCAATAGATCTACTTTCATCATTCCTCTGCCAGTTTTTTGTTTCACTCTTATTAGGTTTGGTATCGCACGGTATTTCCTGGAGCTAGTGCTACTGTGCCACTATCTCAGAGTAACTCAATATTGTTACTTTAAGGCAGGGATGCACAGACCGCACTCCGGCACTTTCAGTAGTGAAAAACGTAAGACTGATTTCAAATCAATTCGAAGAAAGGTTCGCCTATTTAAAAAGTCAAGTTCAAATTAGATATATTTAATAACCCTTGAAGAGTCTTGGTGAACTCAGTTGCAGACCTCGGACGTGAAAAACAAGCACCTTGTTGTAGACCCTACTATTGAATTGCCAGGATTCTCTCTCCCTCGGAAGACGTGGACCTCATTAAACTGCACCCGGTGCAGTCACAGCCGTTGTGCGTATATGATCCATAAATGGGGCCTAAAGGAGTCCGAACTTTGTGAATTCAAACAACAGAACAACATTCAACAACATTCAACAACATTCAACAACATTCAACAACATTCAACAACATTCAACAACATTCAACAACATTCAACAACATTCAACAACATTCAACAACATTCAAGAACATTCAACAACATTCAACAACATTCAACAACATTCAACAACATTCAACAACATTCAACAACATTCAACAACATTCAACAACATTCAACAACATTCAACAACATTCAACAACATTCAACAACATTTAAACAACAGAACACATCGTAGAAGAATGCCCCCTTCATCAGTTTTTCTATGACACATCTGTGCTGAACCAAGTGACTCCCGATGCCGTCGACTGACTGAATAACCTCAGCATTCCACTATGACTTCTACCAACTCTCCTCCACCATACTAAGAAAACGAATAACTCTTTTGGAATTATGGTTGAAAATGTGCCAAAGTAGAGGCTCAACTGCAGTTGATTGGTACAAAACGATAACAATCTTCGTTATATTTTTAAAATGCCCATTCTTGGTCGATAATGCGGTAAAATGTGCAAGTTTGTTCGGGTAAACCTATTTATAAATGCGGGCAAACATGTTCAATCTCTATATATAAAAATGAATATTTTGATAGAAAGCAGCCACTTTGTGGTTAGACATATTTAATGAAAATAAAACAATAACTTTGTTTATAACCACGAGATTTATTTAATTTTATTAGGACCGACCGGTTTCGCTTAACACAAGCATCATCAGGGTACAAAATTAAACTGATCAAAAATACATAGTGCGTGGTTATACGAGATATACAAAATAGAATAAGACAGAACCTAACAGATAACAAATAAAAAATGAGATAGCATGAAATAGAAATCTGACATAATAACAGAGAGAAAGAGACAGAAATGTACATAATGGAATAACCAAGGAATACCTGAACAGGTGATTATGGGACCGGTCGGTGCTAATAAAATTAAATAAATCTCGTGGTTATAAACAAAGTTATTGTTTTATTTTCATAAAAAATGAATGTTTGTCTGTCTGTCTGTCCTCGATTTTCGAGTAGTTTGAATGAAATCCAATATGTAAAACTGTTGCTATAACGTTTTAAAATTAGTATAAAAAACATTGAACCCGCCGTGTTGTACTGAGGTTAGCCCATAGATATACCACTCTGGTTAGCCACAGATTACATATTCAAAAGAAGGTTTATTTTGGTAGAATATTTTCAAAATGGAAAACACAAGTAGGTACCTACTTAAGAACTTTATTATTTAGATATATTATGAAAAAATTATTGGCAGGTTTAAAAAAAAAACGTTTTTTCGGCTCGATATTTTAAATTATGTACGGAAAATTTGTGTTTCAACGTAAGTAAGTAAGTAAGTAGTCGTTTTTAATTTAATTTAAAGTCCACCATAATGCTTCCTTTATTTAAAAAAAAAATTATTTCATATTTCATTATATTTTCAAAGTAGATGGGGTAAAACTTTTTTTTTTAAATCACCGTTAGTCCCCAAATAATTGTTAAAGGTGTCTCTAAAATCGCGAAAAATCAATTCCTTTAATGGCATATATTTCATAATGTAAAACAAAAATAAATAAATTACTTCTAATCCGTACTAGATATTTACTATACTTCTCGATGAAAAAAAAAGATCATTAGGTTTAGGTGAGTATTTTGGCCTCAAATCCAAAATTAAGTTTTGTATGAAACAGGCCGCGCAGCCGTTCCTCTTAATATACTTATTCGAAATTATTCGCAACAAACTCCAAACCACCTATTGTCTAAGTAGTATTCACATAGAAGTTCCCAATAGACGTATTTAAGGATTCATAATTTTTTTTATCTTGATAACAATATTACCTACGTCAATCTAATGTCTTGAATGGAGTAGAATGTGACGATATAGACATCTTTATAAATAGCCCAGCATATTTTAAAAAGGAAACCAGCCATCTTCTCTCACGTCGTGGAAAATAGTGGTGTTATTTGAAATTCTTTAAATTGCTTCATATTTTTCTACTCTTTCTATATCTTATATTATGTTTATAACCTTATAACATTATAGAAATCTTATAACATGGTTTATTTTTATTTAATTTCTTTTCTTCTCTTTGTTATATTACGCTTTATGTTCTATTTCCCTTGTTTCCTTTTATTATTTAGCATCGCTATCAAGTGATAACTAAACGAAAAACAATGCAACATATGAACATTTTAAACTCGATGCTTTAACACTGACGCACTTCCCAATGCTAATTTTAAAAGTATGATAATGTTAATGATCTGTAAATGTTCCAAAACTACAAATAAATAAACACGGCAAAAGATATTTCAAACAACGTGTCGAACATAATGGTTGACTTTGTTGTTGGTCCTAGATAGTCTAGGTGATATGGATTTCAGTTTCTCGAAGAGAAAACAATTTACTTTGTGTAAAAAAATGAAACATTGGAAACACGTCATTATCATTGGTGTTCGGATTTAATTAAAATAAAAGCATTCATAACGAAAATAATTATAATAAGTATCGTCTAATTACGGAACCGTGGAAGCCAGGAGCACAGATTGGCGGCATCACGCCAAGGCGGGATGTCAGTCGGCTGGAAAAACGACTGCTGTCTCTTATTCATGAAAATAATAAAGCAATTTTTATTTATTTTATATTATTTATTATTATGAAATACAAATTAAGTCCTGCTAAACCGATTTGTTTGGCTTGTCAACAGGTGCTTGTATCTTATTAGTTACGTTGTAATATGTGACGATTCCACGACTCTACTGTACCGGCCGTTCCTGTAAATACCCTATAATGCTTACTCGCGTGTTTTTATTCAAAGGACCAGTTCCCCAAAATTATGTCCTCAGTATCGATAATTATAGGAAATAAGTTTCGCACTTGCTTAATCTCGATGAACAGTATCCTCAATATATATAATTCAAACCTGTGGAACATGAAATAAGAAAGCTCAAATGGGACAAAGGTATGGAAAGGAACTTACCTCGTTACACGTAGCTCCGTTGCCCTAACGAATTTCCCGTATAATCACTTCAACTGTCACAGTTTCCTTTTCTCTCCCGACACTCCCGTATATAAATCACTTAAATATCACCTCCACTCGATCCGGGATTTTAATTTCAACTGAACTCGAAGGCAGGTAGTAAGTAAGGGAGAGGTGGGGTGGGTAGTAAGGAATATGATATCGAGGTTTACTTATGCATCGTTATCAAGTAAGCACATACATGTACCCCTTACCAATATGGCGCGACAGATATGTTTATACATATAAATGTATTATGATTTTAATCTTAAGGGTAAACGAAACGTGGTACGCGCTCACAGATGGCTCTAATTTAAATATTTTAGATAAAAACAATTTTAGCACTTAATGCTTTTAAATATTGAGATGAATTGTTTGTTGGCGGGTGTGCATACGGAAAATGAAATGGAATAAATTTTGATTGTAGGTTTAAAGCTCAAAACCCCCAAGAAACTTATAAAAATACAATGTATTCTATAACACTGACATATACAGTATTTGAGTATTTTCTTGGAGGAATTGAGCTTTAAAACTACAAACCTACAACCGCCAACAAGCAAATTGCGTGCTAAACATATATATATATATTTATTTTTATAAACAATAATTATTAGCCTGAAACACTCATCCAAATTGAAAAAAACCTTTCCGAGCAAAGATAAATGTCGCCGACAGGACTCGAACCTGCACCCTTCTGATGTCCGGTCAGATGCTCTACCGTTGAGCTACGTCGGTTTATCGCAAACCCGCCAAGTTAATCAATATATACTAGTGTTTCATTCAATAATTACAGTTTTTTTTTATATTTTCACCTGTAAACAACCAACTTTATTAGTATGAGAAAGGCTTGTAAGTAAAATTAAATTAAAGGCTTGTTTTCTACACAATTTCTTTCATTGCTCTTTCACACATTTCGATCTTCTCATTTAGTTACTATTTACATTATTCTTATTACATATTTACATTATCAATGACTTTCTACCCGATTCATTTTAAAGGTATGCATGGGTAGTGCCGTAGAATAATAGAAGTAAGGGAGATAGCTCTTGAAATATTATCAGTAAGAAATAGCGAGTATAAACGCCGGGATCCTCCTATGGTTCTATCTACATGCGAAACGTATAACTTTCACACCGTCGCTTTGACAGTCCGTGCAGTTTGGTCATAGCTCTGCGACAGTTGACTCGCTTCTATGCCGTTCGATTCAATATTTAAATAGTATTGTCACGAAGTACGTGCAGAATGGTTTAATAAATAATATCTTCACTGGTTTGTATAACACTTAATACTACCCTTATATTGCTATTTGTCCGATCAGTGGCTGAGTTGGCATTGCGTCTGGGTCTCGCACAGGGTCGTGAGTCTTTTTTGGCTGAGTCCTTCATCACGTCACAAGCATCATCTTACTGTGATGGTAGTAGGAGATTTCCAAATATTGTCAGGTTATTCGTAACCCGGGATGGTTGACTTTTCTTTAAAATAAAAATTGTATATACTTATTTCATTTTATTTACTTGCATTGTTATATTACATTTATTAATATGTATATTTTTTAAATAAGTTGAGTTATTAAAATTATATTGAATGATTAAAAAATATTACTATTATTATTATTAATTAATCAAATAAATAAAATAAAATACTCCCAGTATCGCCCTGGTGAAAGATCACCATTCAGAATTGAAACGTCGATTGAAATGGCTTTAGCCGCATTTGATATATATATATGTACAAGGCGTCATGAACACACTCCGAGTATAATATAACTACGCTTACAGGGCGCTGTTCGGCCTCCCTTGGCGATGCAGTGCCTCGCAGATGTTCGCAGAGAGAAGGGTGCATGGGTTTGCTGCTTTGATGAGCCAGAGTAGATGGGACGAGTCAGCGCTGCCGGAGATCGGAAAACACTCTTGTCCAGGCCGTCGCCCAGTGGCAGGGTGCGCCCCTACACCATAGATGGAGAATTTCCCTCAAGCCGTCGTAGCATAAGGGCTAAATATGTTCACCTTTATATATATATATATATATATATTTTTTTTTTATTTTTTTTTTATATTCTATTTCCATATCATGTAAATTTTTTTAATGTATTCTTTTACATGACAGACAGAGTATTGCACTCACCACTTTGTTCAGCTGAAATAAACACATTATTATTATTATATATATGAATAGCAAGATACTTCCCAAATTTCTTCTGCTCCGTTTCCCATCCTCCATTCGTGTCAGCTTCACAACACAGTCCCACTGGCTCCGGTTAGTACGGAGCAGTTGGTAGTCTTGTGCGGTTAACACACACATATATATTTTATTTTATAGCCTTGTTCAATGTTTATGGTTGTTTTTTACAGTTAAAAAATCTTTTCTTTTTCGAAGGAATTAAAAACGTTACACAATTTTTAAAAAAAAAAAACAGCTCCTTAAACATTATTCTCCTCGTTTTAACGGGTTTAAACCACTCTACCCCCAGTATTTGTATTCCCACTCAATATTAATAGATATTGTTAAACTACAGTACATTATTCATTCAGTAGTCCGTGCCTTTACCCGTTACTACTTGTAAACTACCCAACTCTAAACTAGCGATGGGTCATGACTCATTTTGTTAAGTGCGGGAGTCACGGCACCAGCTCAATATTGTCGTATGACTCAAGAGTTTAACTCAACTGAACGACGACTCATTTAAGAGGCGGCACCATATTAAGAGCCAACGCTTGGCTCATACAACTCTCAGCTCCTATTACTTCCAGCGTATAGGTGTAGGTACATAACGTCCTGATTGGCAGGCGCTGTTCACGTACTGTACAGTGCCTATATATGTGTAGATGCGGTAATTATTCTTAAACTCTACACATGAATGTGTGAATCCTAGACAACAAAGAGCATGCTTTAAGATGTATTATGGCGCTAAATATTAATTACAAGTCCCACGGTCGTGGGCATAATTTAGCCTTATAGAAGTTAGGCACGTGTACGATGATTTTAGGTGAACAAATTAGAACAAAGAACATCAGATAAATGTTTATCTTTTTAGATAAATACTCTTTCTTAAGTAATAATAATAATAATAACGTTTCATTACCTTCTTTTTTTACAACAAAATGACAAATAATAATGTCCTCACTGGGATTTCTCGTGCTGGGGATTTCATTTACAAAATATGAAATTAAATTATAATAAATTAATGTGATTGCTGAGAAAATAAATAATTGTGAGATGAGGTGTTTTAAGTGCAGTTGAGTGGTTTCGGTGTTAGTCTGTATTTAGTGTTAATATGTTTTCTATTTCAGATCACCCTATGTAACGTATCCAGCGTTTTATATTTTTTTTTAAATTTATCATTGTTGTTGTGATTTTTAAAGGACAGTGGGATTATGCTATAGAGTTTAGTACCATAGTATAATAAGTTTTTTTGTCGAAATGTGACAAAAAAATCAAGGATTGTCAAAAAGAGTCACAGTTCAATCGAGCCGTGATATAGTTTACCAGGAGTCGTACGCTCACGGTTCATCTAAATGAGCCAGCACAAATGAACGACTCGTTCATGAACGACTCATCGCTACTCTGAATACACTAAATAATTTGAGTTTTCCGTGGGTTATGTTTTGAGGGTTCTAAGCAAAGAACAAAGAAGAACCATGTAATGGGATGTGGGCGTTTTTCGTGATCCAAAAGTCTGGCCATAAATTTTTAATAAATGAATTATTTCATCATTGATCAAATGGAATGGAAATATATAACGCAAGTAGTGTAAAAGAGACAGAGCGCTGTATTTTCTGTATTTTTATTGGCTCCCTCGGGGCTAGAAGGAAAACGTAAATATTAAGTCAAAGGCACACCGCCTTCCATTTATATCTACATGGAAGGCACTTCTATTGTGTATGCTTTATTCTATGATTATAAGTAATACTTCAATCTTATTTTTATATGTGACACCTCCGCGGCAGAGTTATACAAATACGGAGCCAAGGTGTCGTAATTCGGAGCGAACAATTAAAATTAATATAAAAAAAAACGATATTAATTTTTTTTGGACTTGCCATCCCACAATTGGTTTGTGTTGTGAGGCTGAAAGAGTGGTGAGGGCAAATAGAGATGGAAAATAATGGTTGCTAAGTACCCGGCAATTCAATGGTTGGTAAATTCTAGTCTAGTATAAAGGCTAGTCAATTGGTTGCTAAACATGGTTGATGAGCGTTTTACATGATACTTTTTTCCAACAGATTCTGTATAGGTCGTATATCCATATGGATTCGATGAGGAAAATAGTACTTGATAATTTTTTAAGCTGATTTGGCGCGCAATATTTGACAGCTGTCAGTGTTTTACGATATAAATTTACGTACTATGTGGAATGTTACACATAAGGCGTTCCGGAGTGGTATTAATATTTTCAGAATTGCCCTGGTGAGAGACCACCGAAATAGCTTTATTTGTGTTTTGTGACTAGAACTGGAGACTCTGATAATATCCTATCTTCCTTTTCTCTAATCTCAATCCCCTCTCTACTTCAGCCTCACAAAATTCCCTCAGATTGTGTATGCCATAGATACGCTGGTTCCGAACAATTTCTCTGCAAGGTATTCACAAAAAATCTTAGATTGATTTTCAGATTACGTTAATAATTTTACGAGAATTCGGTCGCTGGTGGGGAGAAACGTTAATTCAAGAACAGGTAATTGTGAACGTTATTATCTGCTTATCTTGTGGATATCCACGTGAGTAATTACCCATTTAAGCATTACTCAGTTTAAAAACTAAGGGAATTCCGTGAAAGGTAAAATATGGCGTGCTCGGTGTGGCTCAATTACACAGTTAAATAATTAACTTGTTTGTGACATTGGTAAGATACATGATTTATGACAGGTAAGTGAAGCACTTTGCTTTCGCCATCGGATGACTTTGAAAGTATATTTCAAGTATTCATAGATTTTAAAAAGTAAATAAAATAATATAAATTTTATAAGGTCATTATTTAGTTCTGCAAGTATTTTCGTTTTTATTTTTATGGTGTGTAAAATGATTTATTAATATTTTCGGTGAACTTACTCGGTGAACGGTGAATTTACTCGGAAATAATTGTAATGGTTAAATTTCTCTATTCTGTGAGGCACTCACAGTTGAAATCTGTTTTCTCACTTTTAATGGTGGCAGGTTTTTCTTATTTGTTTTATAATGACGCGAATGCTATTAAGGCAATGAATTAAAATATGTGCGGTAGATCCGTGAATTATTTTTCAGAATTACATAAATTGTTTTGATTTTGTGAAAATACTAAGAAGTGGTGAATAGATAATTTTCCTTTTTATTAACATTAGTTCATTTGTTAAATTTACTAGAACAAATAAAGATTAAAAAAAGACCCATGCTCATAGGTAATAGAAACAACGACTGACATGATTGGCGTCGAACTACGACCTAACTGCACGGACTGTCAAAGTGGCTATGTAATGAAAGTTATAGGTTTGGTGTGCAGGTTTGCAGTGGTATAGGTGAATGATGTTGGCGAAACGCACTGTGCGCGCGGTTTCAAACTAGTAATTGTTCATGATCCATCTCCATAGTTTCAGTTATCATTATGCAAGTGTGTAACTAAATTCAGACAAATATTTAAAAAATATGTATAATTCGCCCAGCTTCTGACATTTTCCATACGTTGAGGTGGCAAAATGTTATACTAGTGCCATCTAGCGACCGGGTTGAACAAATATTTTAAATTTAGAAATAAGCATTTAAAAGTTCTTCTTAATAAAGCGTATTTTTATTCATAGAAAAATTAATCATAAGAATTGTGATATGTTGCCGAAAGAATTCTAAAAATAAGAAATAAAAGAAAAATTCTCACAAATTATTAAATATGTATTTTATTCCCTTTCTAAACCATCAGACCGAGCGCGAGCAGCGAGCGTCGAGGCTTATAACTAGTAGTACGAAACTAATAGCCTCTTTAATATATTAGTTAATTTTTCAACAAAAAATCAATAAAGTCATATGTAGGTTACTTAATAATTATTTTTATGAAATTCGTTTGTAAAATAAGTCAATAGATGTCTCATATAAATAAAAATCGGGTAGGTATATCCGAGACTGTATCCAGATTATAATTTAGTTCTGGATGAAACTTTGCAATCATCATAAGGATAGCAGCCAATAATATGGGATTTATAAAAATGGAGGATAATATTAACAAATCTTGAACATGAAGTATGATATCGGTGTAAATGGCGTAAATTGAACTGGTCTCATTAGCTAAATTGGTTAAGCGGTTACCCCGGATAGGTAGAGGTCCTGGGTTGGAGTCCCAGATGCGACTGAAATCTTTTTAATTTCTGTTGTTTTTTCGGTATCTTGGTTCATTTGGGATGTGTTAATATTATCTTCTTCAATGATTAAAATATATTAAATGTTACGCACAGACTACATAATAATATTTTTTATTTTCTACTATTTAAAACCTTTTATTTGTAAAGTGCAATAAATCACGTAAACTGTAACAGATATGTAAAAGCCATATATATATTTTTTCTCTTTTTAACCATTGAAGATAATATTAACAAATCTCAAACGAAATACGAAACAGAAAAGTCGGAGACAATAAAAAGGTAACGGTCGCGTGTGGGACTCGAACGCAGAACCTCTCGGTCTATCCGAGACTAGCGTTCTATCCAACTGAGCTAATGCAACATTATTACTTTCTGGAATTTTTATCTATTTAAGAACTGTCAGTATCATTTTCAAGTAATTCCTTTTTTAAGCTGAAATCTATATTACTGCAAGATTCTACACGAATTTATTTGCAATCTAGATAGTGTCTCGAATCTGATTTTTATTTTTATAAGAAGATACAATTTTTTTATTTTTATATGAATACCGCACAAGAGTCCCAAACTGCTCCCAACCGTCTGGAGCCAGTGAGACTATGGCATTTCCAATTGGGGAATGTTGTGAGGCTAAAGGTATTGTGGAAGGGAAGAATAAGGGGAAAAGGAAGGTGGGGAAATACCTGGCTATTCAGATCTGGTCACCAAACACGGCTAAAAGCCATTTCAAGCAACGTTTCAATTCTGAATGGTGGTCTTTCACCGGGGCGATATTGAGAGTATCTTCCACTCGGGAACGTGCGCAAATATACTATATATTATTTTTAAATGAATTAATTGTGAAACAACACAAATTAATTAAATAAAAATTACCTGCGCACGCCGGGATTTGAACCCGCGACCTTCGGATTCGTAGTCGAGAGCCTTACCCCTCGACCATGGAGGCCGTCATACAATGAAGTTTACAAGCGTTAATAATTTATTCCAATGAAAATTATATAAATTCATTTGACGATCCTCGCGCCCGACCGGTTAAGATCATTGATTACGCATCCTGAAGTCGCGGGTTCGAATCCCGGCGAGAGCAAATAAATTGTGTTATTTCACAATTAACTCATATAAAGTAAGTTTGCGACACGTTCCGTAGTGATATATACCGTTAGTAACGTCGTGGTGAGAGTAAACCATTGAGTTCCAAAACGCTACTTGAAATGGCCTTATCCATGTTTAGTGTCCATTTCCGAATGGTCGGATACTTCAAAGCCTTCATCTTCGCCATCTTCTTTCCTCCACTTCCTTTAACACAACAAGATAACCCGTATTGGGAATGCTATAGAACCGTTTCTTCCATTTCCAACATTTAGAAGCAGTTGGGGGTATTTTATGGGAATCATATAAATAAAAAAGCAACAAAACCAAGCAAAATAAGAAAAATTACCTTTTCACGATATCAAAACAATATACCTAATTTAATAAAGTAATTCACGGACTTACCATTTAAGTTCATAACCTTAATAGCATTTACGTCATTATGAAACAATAATTTAAAAAAAAAAACTTGCAACCATTAAAAGCGGGGAAAATAGATTTCATCTGTAGGTACCTCACACAATAGTCAATTTCAAATTTGTTTTCGTTAAACTTAAAAATTAAAGTAATATGGGGTTCTACGAATTAAACAAAATAAAACGATTAATAAAAAGGCTACGTTTCAATAAGGAACTCCAGTCAAAAATGTAATGGCTTTAAAAATATGCATTTATATAGATCAGCAAACTCCGATTCTGAATATTCAACTTTTATAATATAATTTATATTATTATATTATACGTAGAATTTATAAATCGTTATTTAAAAGTGAATAAATTTCATCTCATCAAAACACCTTCTTATGTTGGTATCATTTCATTTGGAACATCTGACGTCACGAGCGCAATTTCATTTTGGATTAGTATGGAAATTTATATTATTCACTTTTATTTGGTATTTTAAAAACGTTTTTTTTTTTTTAGTTTTGTCGTTATTTATACTTAATTTGGGTGACTTTAAGATCTATAATTGATTCACAATATAAAAAAAAACTATTATTAGTGAAATAAATTAGAGTATTCATGAGCAAACAAATTATCAATACGGATATTATGATAATATTAATGCTCAATACTATTATTATTCTCTGAGTTAAAGTTTCTAAAAAGGTACATAGATTTATTACTTATGTTTAGTTATGGTTTACTATGAATAGAATATAAAATGATGTATGACAAAGCTCATTATGGTTCAAATTATGGTTCGAGTCCTGTCGGCGACATTTATCTTTTCTCGGAAGGTTTTTTCAATTTGGATGAGTGTTTCAGGCTAATAATTATTGTTTATAAAAATAATTGTTACCCTTTGCGCTATGCACAAAAATCTTGTCTTAAAACTTTAGTTTATCAATTAATAAATATTTGACAAGTCAAAAGCATTTTTCACCAATAAAATGTAGACATAATTTGTCTCGACGCCATCTATTGAGGGATTTAGCCGTTACAAGCCTTTCTCATACTAATAAAGTTGGTTGTTTACAGGTGAAATATAATAATAAACAGTAATTATTGAATGAAACACTAGTATATATTGATTAACTTGGCGGGTTTGCGATAAGCCGACGTAGCTCAACGGTAGAGCATCTGATCGGCAATCAGAAGGGTGCAGGTTCGAGTCCTGTCGGCGACCTTCTCGGAAGGTTTTTTTCAATTTGGATTAGAGTTTCAGGCTAATAATTATTGTTTATAAAAATAAATAAAAATTTGGCTGGAGTTCCTTATTGAGATCGTTAGTCTTTCATTAGGGCAATAATTTGAATATCTATGGTACCATTCTGATAACGTTTATATGTCGAAACATTGCAAAATCAGAAAGCCAAGTTCTCGCCACCTGCATTTCAAACGCATTACCTGCCTTTTGCACGACTAAAGTCATGACAGGAAGTATTTCCAATTACATTAGTTGCTGCAAGCATCGTTTTTTCTGCACTCAGTTGGGTTGTGTCATTTCTCTGTCAAGTTTACACTAAATTATCTACCGCAAGAGACCAGAAAGAAATTCCGACATCCGCACAAAACTAAAGGGTAATATTTCGATACAAATTGCAGACTTTGCTTTAGATCTGTAGCCATAATATCTCATCTCGTTTGTTGCAACTCATCCAGTTAAATATTCTTCGCTAACGACTCAAAAACAACGAGTTGCTTTTCCTCAATCAACACTCTGAATGTTACCCTCAAATGATGGGTAACATACTCTAATGTCCAGAATGTCGAGACTTGTTAACTCAAGCGAGGCCCTTGACATTTTTGGTGCCGGTCTAAATGTTGTTTGCCAGATAGAGTTAAGCTTGTGACACACAGTTAATATAATATGATTATACAATATTGGGGGGGGGGGGTACGCTTGCCATATAATGGTCATTCAGTTGTCGCAGATACGGGTAATAATTTATTATTTTTGTTTTATATGAATACCGCACAAGTGTCCCAAACTGCTCCCAACCGTCCGGAGCCAGTGAGACTATGGCATTCCCAATTGGGGAATGTTGTGAGGCTGAAGGTATTGGGGAGGGGAAGGAGAAGGGGAAGAGGAAGGTGGGGAAAATGGGAAATACCTGGCTATTCAGATCTGGTCTCCAAACACGGCTAAAAGCCATTTCAAGCAACGTTTCAATTCTGAATGGTGGTCTTTCACCAGGGCTATACTGAGAGTATCTTCCAGTCTGGAACGTGCGCAAATATACTATATATTATTTTTAAATGAATTAATTGTGAAACAACACAAATCAATTAAATAAAAATTACTTGATTTGAACCCGCGACCTTCGGATTCGTAGTCGAGAGTCTTACCCCTCGACCATGGAGGCCGTCAATATTACCCGTGTGTGCGTAACGAGCATAAAGAAGAACACAAGAAATGCGATGTGGGCGTGTTTCGTAATTCAAAAGTCTGTCTATTCGGGCCTTAAAATTTCTAATACAAAAATTATTTCGTCATCATTTGATTTCCATCAAACGGAACTGCAATATATAATGTAGGCAGTGTAAGGGAGGCAGGGTGCTGTATTTTTATTTGCTCTCGGGGCTATAACCAAAACGTAGGTACTAAGTAAATGGCACACCGGTTTCCATTTAAATCTGCGTGGAAGGCACTCTAGTGTATATATTTTATTATACGCCTGAACTAAACGAAACATGGTTTTAAGTCTCGTCTGTATGTCTAATTCCTCAGATAAAGGCCAGCGATGGACAACGCTGACGTCCAGTTGGCAGAGAACGGGTCTTCATCATGGATGAACCTGACTGAAGACCTTTTACCTGGAGGCTACGACCCCAACCTGGAGGTCGAGGACACCAACTGGATCCTCACCTCGTCCTTCATCATATTCACCATGCAGACTGGTAAGCGGTCCCCCCGTAAATATCATCATCATTAGAATGCTTCTTGGATTCTTAATTGGACGTAGTGATACAGAAAGCATCCAACTCAATAAAGATGAAGCTGAGAAAAGGGTGTTTGAAAATTTGACAATACAAAAGCGTATTACCGTTTTTGTGAAGTGAATATCTCTGTTTTTTTTCATTAAGAGAATGTATCTATCAAAGAATATATATTTTTAAAAAATCACTTTATTTCCTATGCTTTCAATAATTATAATTCTATTATAAATGATAAAATTTCGAAAAGATCTACATTTTTAAGTATTAATTATTTTTTGGAGATTTAAAAACCTCATTTTAATATTTAATCATTGTTGAAAATAATATTAACATAACCTAAATGAAATATGAAAACGTAAAAAAAAACGATAGAAAATAAAAAAGATTTCAGTCGCAACTTTGTAATCATAAAGATAGTTGCTGGGATAAAAGATGGAGAATAATATTGACAAATCTTGAATTTGAGATATGATATCGATGAAAATGACATAAATTGAACTGGTATCATCATTAACTATGTTGGTTTAGCGGTTGCACCGGATAGGCAGAGGTCCTGGGTTCGATTTCCAGATGCGACTGAAATCTTTTTATTTTCTGTCGTTTTTTTTCCGTTTTCATGTTTCATCTAGATTATGTTAATATTATTTTCTACAATGATTAGATATTACTAATTTGTTCTATGTGGATTGAATGTCTTCTATGAAATATTAATTCAGGTATATCTGCATATTTTATAACGTTTTTAAAAAGCAACAGTGGATACCACTTTGCCACTAAGTTAATAGATTTTCTAAAATGCTTTAAGTTACCACAAACTAAAGTGGTTTGAACGTTTTCTACGAATCATAATTAAAAATTACATTTCAATGCAGAAAACATTCAACCCACTTGGATGTCTTCTGAATAAACAAAAAATTCATTCACCGTAATGGATGATTTCTACAAATCACATTGATGCAGTTACACATAATCAATGAATGCATTAACAACACTTGGATGTTGTCAAACATTATTATCGCTAGTTAAAATTTTGTAAGTTAGAAGCAACAGAAAACTTCCAAACTACATGGAAGTTTTTTACGTCAATTTAAGTCAGATAATTTTTTTTTAATCAAAAAAGAAAACACCTGTAAAAACCAACAAAACCTGCATGCGGGTTAATATAAGCTTGGATAAACAAAAACTTATTGCATCCAAACCATCCAATCTCCAGATCGGACGGTTTCAGCACATAAAAGTCTCGTATTTATCTATAAGAAAACACGTAAAATCTGTTTTTGGCAAATTCTGGGATGGACGCTTTCAGGGGCACAAATACATCAATTCTGGAGGAGACTGGCATTCACAATAGGCTATCAACTGTCTGCTTACAGAGTATCCTCAGATTCTTTAGTTGCTCGCCAAATAAAGAAGTCCAACTTGTAGAAGCTCATGGTCACTAACAAAGTGGAAGACAGAAGAAGCAGCGGATGTTCTCCGATACGTTGGAGTGACCAAATTTCGCAGGCGTCCTGAACGTCGGTGACCGCAGCCCTCCATGCATCGCAGGATACGCGGGGAGTGGAGGACCCTTGTACACGAAGGAAATTGGAGTGTGGGTCATCATCCTCAGCAACGAGGACGCGACTCAAGAAGAAGAAGGACAAGATGTGGAAAAGAGAAGGAGACGGGAAGAGAGGAAGGTTGAAAAGTACCTGACTATTGATATCTGATCGCTAAACATGGCTATTGCCATTTCAAGCAACGTTTCGATTCAGAATGGTGGTGTTTCAGCGGGGTGATACTGAGAGTATCTACCACACTAGTAAAGTTTTTTCACTGTAGTGTAAAAAAGTCATAAAATAGTAATTAGTTTTTACTCTTCAGCGTGCTAATGGCAAATGTACGTAGTTTGTCGCAAACCCTATATTTTATTAAGTATATTATCACGATTATTACGCTATTTGCATAATCCACGAAGCAGATAAGTTATGTGAAACAACACTTTGTGCAACATTGCCATTATTGTTCGTTTTACTCACATAATTGCACGATTATTAGAAAATGTAAATGTTATACAAAATGATTTAATCTACAGGGATATTCAAAATGATGGACTCAATTTTGTACCGCTATATTTTACTGAATTTAACTTTATATTTTAAAATAAAAACATAACTATCAGATAGAAGATTGTTTCCGACTTAAATTTTACTTTCAAAATTGTTAATGGTTATATAGACAGCCATATTGTCATCTTAATTACATTTAATATTCGAACTAGTTCTAGTTGGAATATTAAATGATCGATCTAAAAGTCGATCTAAAATTTTGTTCAACTGTAACAATAATTTCAGGACTGAGTCATTCAAACATTCGTTGGTACCTAGACTCCACACAGTAGATAATACATATTCAGATATAGTAGACATTTTCAACTGCTCTGAATACAAATACAAACAAACGATTATTGCATACATCCTCAATAATTATTAATATATGTGTCTAGAGTATAAGTAACAGTGAATGTGTGGTATGTTTTATGATTTACAATAATTTCTCCTCTCAGAAGTTGGGCGTACTGTACAGAGCCCGCAGATACTTTAATAGTACACAACTGCTGACCCTGTACAAATCGCAAGTGCGCCCCACTGTAGAATTTCGCAGCCACCTCTGGTTGGGAGCCCCAAAATATTTGAAAAAACCCTTGACTCTGTCCAGAAACGGGCGGTCCGTTTGATATATTCGCCTATCTGAACAAACGGATTGCAATCTTTGGAGCACGTCAGGTGGGAATGCTGTCCTTGTTCTATCGGTATTTTAATGGAAGATGCTCTGAGGAACTATCGTCAATGATCTCTTCGGCACCGGTGTATAGTCGGGAAACACGCCAAAGGCGCGCCCAACATTTGCACACGGTTGACATTTGTCACATGAGAACAGGTCGGTCCTTCGAGCCCCGATGCTGTACACTCAGGTACACGGTACATATTTAGAAATTAGGATTTGCTTTGTTGGATGAAAATGAATAGTTTAGATTTATTATTAATGCAAACATTTTATTAATATTACATACAGTACATAGTTAAAATATTGAAGTCCTGAAAACGAGGAAAAAACATTGATCACCTAAAAATCGCATGATGCGGTCGGCTACTACAACTGATGACCGCGTACCATGGCACGGTGAGTGAAACCCAGTACCCCTCTCGCTCACAACGCACCACTCGTCAAGTTATCAACGCACGCAGACATACTGACGGCCTCTGTGTTTGAGTGGTTACGATCCTCGGCTACGAATCTGGAGATTTGATTCATTTGTGTTATTTCACTATTTACTCTTTCAAAATAATACATATAGCATATTTGCGGCACGTTCCAGAGTGGTAGGTACTTTCCGTATGGCCCTGGTGAAAGACTCGAATCAGAATCGGAACATTGCTTGAAATGGCTTTCGCCGTGTTTGATAACTAGATCTGAATATCCAGATACTTACCCATCCTCCTCTTCCCATTTCCTTCCCCTCTTCATTACCCATTAGCCTTACAACATACCCCAACTGGGGATGCCATAGTCCATAGTTTCACTGGCTTCAGACGGTTGGGAGCAGCTGGGACTCTTGTGTGGTGCTCAGATTAAATAAAATTAAAGAACGTATATAAAACATTATTTTCTGTTGGGTTCAATTCACATGTAATTATATTATCCAATACTCAATTTTATTGCCGAGAAACACCTAAAGTAATAACTCTGTGTTTATTATATTTACAGAGATATCGAAATAATTAGAGGCATTTCAAATCATTTGTCATCCTCACCATGGAAGGGCAGAAAGACAAACATTCTCGGGTTACGAATAACCTGACATTATTTCAATTCCTCTTGCTTCCATCATTATAAGCGGAAAAGGAAGCTTATGCAATGATGGATGACTCCGCAACGCCAGGGTGGGAGCCCGATGCATTTTACTGTCCGGCTACTATGGAATATTATAAAGTCCATTAATATTGTTGTACTTTGACAGGTTTCGGAATGCTAGAATCTGGTTGCGTCTCCATCAAGAACGAAGTCAATATCATGATGAAAAACGTCGTGGATATTGTTCTTGGAGGTAAGACATGCATTTTTTTTATATTGTGAATATTGTGAGTCGGGTTTAAATTAATAAAAATAAAAATAAAGTCAAAAATTATTTTTATAATTTATCATGATTTTTCACGGGTCTGCGATAGTAATATAAATAATATGTAATAAATAAAAAATAAAAACTTAAAAGTTAGTAAATCTGTATTTATTCATATTAACTCAATTATTTGTTTATTTTTTAAAAGAGTGACAGTATATTCCCGGATTACGAATAACCTGACGATATTCTCCTACTACCATCACAGTTAGCGAAATATGTTGCTTCTGTCATAATGGAGGACTTAGCCAGCCGAGGAATTGAACTAACTCCTGGGTGAGACCCAAACACGATGCCAACTCAGCCACTGACCGATCGAATTGATTGTCCTTAGGTGATGAAATCCACTAAAAGGGATGAAAATTCCTTATAGCTTATCACTATACTGACAACGCCCAACGTCCGGTCGCGCCGTCTGCCACTAGTTTAAACCTGTTTATGTTGAAAAATGGAAAGAACATGAGGAGATGTTGAACATTTTGCTGTGATTCATCTTAATTCATTAGTTTTTTAATAATTTTTTTACCAGGTCTGACGTACTGGATGTTCGGCTACGGCCTTTCGTTCGGCAAGGGCCCCCTGACCAACCCTTTCATCGCCGTGGGAGGCTTCTTCATTGACCCTTCCGTGGGCAACCCCGCTATGGGGCCCGTGTTCGCCGCCTTCCTCTTCCAGCTCAGCTTCGCTACCACGGCCACCACCATCGTCAGCGGGGCCATGGCCGAGAGGTACATTAACAGTCGATTTCAAATAAAATCAATTCATTTCAATTCAATTCAATTAAATTCAATTCAATTCACTTCCATTCCATTCCATTCAAATCGATTCCATTCAATTCGATTCGATTCGATTCAATTCAATTCAATTCAATTCAATTCACTTCCATTCCATTCCATTCCATTCCATTCAATTCGATTCCATTCAATTCAATTCAATTTATTCGATTCAATTCAATTCAATTCAATTGATTCAATTCAATTCGATTCGATTCGATTGAATTCAATTCAATTCAATTCAGTTCGATTCAATTCGATTCGATTCAATTCAATTTAAATTCAATTTAAATTCAATTAAATTCAATTCAATTCAATTTAATTCAATTCAAATTCAATCCAATGCCACTCAATTCAATCCAATGCCATTCAATTCAATCCAATGCCATTCAATTCAATCCAATGCCATTCAATTCAATCCAATGCCATTCAATTCAATTCAATACAATTCAGTTCACTTCCGTTCAGTTCAATTCAATTCAATTCAACTTAATTCGGTTCGATTCGATACCAATTACCACGATACACACAATTCACACAACACAGTCGAGGGCACCCACTACTTGAGGGTAACGAAGCCAGTTTAAGATGTTTGTTTTTTCTTGACGCTTGTGAAGAGATATCATACATAGATAAAGAGGAACATATTAAATGATATGACGGAAGAGAAAAATAACAAAGTATAAACACGTTTTCAAGGCAGCGTACAGAACAAGAACCGATTCGACGAGAGACAGTGAGCAGTGGGACGGGGGGTTGGTCCTTCGAACCCCTCACATCATCCCCGGCGGCACAGCAGACAGACATCACCCATGTACATACGAGTGTATGTTGTATACAACACAAAACAACCTTAAGGCATTCTAAAAAAGAGAATGGCGGCATGCCCCTTCCTATTGACTTGAAAAGAGTATAAACCGAGCATGTTCATCAGAATGTTCGTTGGGTAGAGCCTTCGTTAGTAGCCACCTCTATCATGCAAGTACATACCCATTGTATTTCATTAACTTGGTAGCTCAGTAATTGATCATTGTTCACTGCACATTTTAATACATTCATCTCTGTTCGCAGAACTGATTTCAAGGCCTACTGCATCTTCTCCCTCCTCAACACGCTAGTGTACTGCATCCCCGCTGGCTGGGTGTGGGGCGAACACGGCTTTCTGTACAACATGGGGGCGGTGGACATAGCAGGCTCTGGACCAGTGCATCTGATAGGTAGCCGTGTGATCTATTCATATTACTGCTCGTATCTTCCACTTTATTGATTTAAAAATAGTTTTGTCTTGTTATGGGATGCTTCATAGTGTATCCAGTTTTCGACTTGAAAGGCTGAACTTGTAACATGACAATATACTAAGCACATAGTTCATATTTTAGGTGTGTCTGCGCAATACATGTATGTATTGGAAGAAATAATTCAAAGATAAGTATTCATCAAACGCAATAGAAACACAATGTTTTGTCAATATATACGTAGGTCTGCGTGCTTTGCTATCATTCCGAGTGGTGTGGAAGTGAGCGTAACGGGTGCAGGGTTTCTCTCACCGTACCACGACGCGCGGTCGTCTGTAGTAACTGGCGGTCTGCCGGCAGTAATGGACATAGCATGTGTGTTATGCGGAGGCGATATTTTTTCTTCGTTTTCAGATATTAAATAGCATATATTCATAAATTAAAAGAATAGTGACATTTCACTTCAAGGTGACATCGAAAACCTCCCGGCGGCGAAATACTGCTTCTATCACGATACTCCCTTGAAGAGTCGTGACGACTTCGGAAGTGAAAAACAAGCACCCTGTTGTAGACCCTACTATTAAATTACCAGGGTTCTCTCTCCCTCGGAAGACGTGGACCTCATTAAACCGCATCCGGTGCAGTCACAGCCGTTGTAAGTATAGGATGCATAAATGGAGCCTAAAGGATTCCGTGGACATATTCAAACAGCAAAACACCGTTGAAGAATGTCCCATTCATCAGTTTCCCTAAGACACATCTGTGCTGAACCAAGTGACTCCCGATGCCGTTGACTCCGCAACCCACTATATGACCTCTGCCAACTATTCTCCACCATACGAAGAGGAAAAGCTAATAAAATGATTTACCTAAAAATATATGTAAACTATTCATTTTTTCTAGCTTCAAAATTACATAACTCTAAATATATATCCTGTACACTGAGTGTACAGCACCGGAGCTCGCGAGAGGTAAAATAATAAATCGCAGTGATAGTGCAATGGTGGTCTGGTCACCAATCAACTGTCTTGCAAGATCACAATATATTTTGGTTCATGATTTATATGTGAGTATTTTTGCAGGTGGTTCCGCAGCCTTTGCCTCCGCCGCCATGCTGGGCCCCCGCATCGGGCGCTACTCTAACGGGCGCGCAGCCCTGCCCCCGGGTTCCCCCGTCAACGCCGTGCTGGGCCTCTTCGTGCTCTGGTGGGGCTGGCTCGCCTTCAACTCTGGTAGCACTTACGGGGTATGAGGTTTGACCCAAATAACCTAGACCCTAAAAAATATGGCAACTAGCGCCCCTGGCGGCGTGCGTTGGTGGAACTGGAAAAGAAATCCAAGATTCATCCAATAAATATTAGGTAACCTGCATATGACTTTACTGCTTTTTTACTCATAAATGAAATAATGTAGAGGCTATTATGTTTGTACTAACAGTTATAAGCCTCGCCGCTCAACGGTCGCGTTCTGTTTGGTGGTTTAGAAAAGGAATAAAATACTTATTTAATAATAAATGTGATTTTTTTTTTAATTTCTTATTTTTAGACTTCCTTTGAACATATGACAATTCTTATCTTTAATTTTTATTTACGAATGCTTTAATGAGGACATTTGAATATTAATATTTACTTAAGGCTTATATAAATGAAACAAAAAATTATGGGAATTGTGATATGTCAAGTCAAAAGTAGTCTAAAAATAGGAAAGTAAATAAAATTTCTCACAATTTATTTCATAGGTCATTTTTTTTCCTTTTATATAACAAAAAAGTATAAGACACAAGCCAAAATTAAGTGAGAGATTACCTTGATTAATTATTTTTCTTTCTTACAAAATTATTCGTAAATTAAATATTTCTAGATATTTGCCAAGCGATTTTTATGCCTGTTACCTCTATTCGTGGTAATATAAGACACACAGCTTGTAGTAATCTTTCTGGCTTGCATATTCCTCTTAAGCTGCTCGCGCATTTTTGTAGTTAGGTGGATAACTAAACATAAGTAATAAAATTATGTATCTTTTTAGAATCTTTAACTAAAAGAATAATAAAAGTATAGAACATTAATATTATCATAACGGATGTTTGCTCATAATTATTCTAATTTATTTCACTAATTATAGTTTTTTTTATATTGAACAGTCATTATAAAGCTTAAAGTCACACAAATTAATTTAAATGTTTCCAAAACTTAAAAAAATACATATTTAAAATACAAAAAAAGTGAAAAAGAAAAAAATTTCTATACTAATCCAAAATAAGAATGCGCACGTGACGTCAGATGTTCCAAATGCAATGGTACCAATACAACAAGGTGTTTTGATGAGATGATTTTTAATTAACGATTTATAAATTCTACGTCGAATTATATACGAGTATATTGATAGTTATGTATTGAGATACGGTGTTTGCTGATCTATATGAACATATATTTTTAAAGTCGTAATATTTTTCACTGTAGTTCCTTATTGTTATTAGCGAGAAAGCAATAACAAGTGTATACGATTATCGAATTTGAACATTCGAAAAGTTTTTACAGTATGTTCTTTTCATCATTTAAAAATAACATTTTTTCATGTTCACTGATGTGGCAGTTACGTTATGCTCCGCTCTCCCCGCCTTAACGTTGTCTGATATCTACTAACCACTAACAAACCAACCAGTCAATAAATGCAATAGCTCTTGAACAGTAATTTTACTCCCCATTGTGTTTGACTACCACACACACCGAATATAATGCATTAGATACTCTAAGGTGGTGACCCCGACGTGATTAATAGCACCTTAGTTTAGAGTATCTCATACATTATATTCGGTGTGTGTGGTAGTCAAACGCAATGGGGAGTAAAATTAAAGACACGTCTGTTCAAGAGTTAGTGCATTTATTGACTGATTGGTTTGTTAGTGTTTAGTAGGTATCAGACAATATTAAGGTGGGGGAAGTGGAGCATGGCGTGATCGCCACACTGGACTTTTCTGTTTGTTCTTTCTGTCGAAAAACAAGATTTAAACGTGCTGTATGAAAGCAATGCGTCTGTAAATCTAAGTACTGTATTTGACTCAACTCGCGATATCTATAGATAACATACTATTAATTATTCTTCTATTCACGATGACGTCTGATGACTCCATCGCCATCATCCATAAATAATTGGATGCGGAAAACTTCTCCTACATTATCGACCTCAAGTTCAAGCCTTATTCATTGGACTTGTGATTCCGTGCCGTAGTTTTTAACCTTTCCCCCTCCCCCCACTTGGCACGACATTTGACTATTATTATTATTATTATTACCCCCTTTGACCGGGCCGGCCTCGATTCGCCGGTGCTTTGGCGATCACGCTATCCCATCGCAAGGTCTGATGAAGACCAATCTGGCTAACTGCGGGGTGCGCCGAGGTCATTGCACTCTGGACACTAAGAGATGTTTGAACACAGAGGCGTGCGATTTAAGATTATTAAAATTACATTTATTTATTCAATTTGAACAAATATTTATAATATTACAGATTTTTAATCTAATTCATTATAATTGTACCGCTTATGCAGTGTATATGTAATACCAAAAACCCTGTAAATGCGTTATCTGTATATATAAAAATCAATGTAAGTTTGTAAGTTTGTTTGTCCTCGATGTTCTCGAAAATCACTGTACTGGTTTCGCTGAAAATAGCACAGTTTGTTTTTATTAGTGCCGGGAAGGTTTAGAAAGTAGTTTGAATGAAATCCAATATGTAAAACTGTTGCTACAACGTTTTAAAATTAGTATGAAAAACATTAAACCCGCCATGTTTTATTTAGGTTAGCCCATAGATATAACACTCCGTTGAGCCACAGATTGCATATTCAAAAGAAGAAGGTTTTTTTGGGTAGAATATTTTAAAAATGGAAAACACGAGTAGGTACCTACTTAAGAACTTAGATATATTTTGAAAAAAATAAACGTAATTAAAAACCCCCTTTTTCCGATTATTACAATAATTTTATTACCACTATTTTGATAAAAATAATAAGTTTGAATATTGAATTGCCTTAGAATGTGGTGAAGAATCTTCTCCTTTTGAACAGTATTAGATACTAATTTTTGAACAGCGTTTATTTAAGTCAGAATTAATAGACTTGCCCTAAACACCATTTCTATAGCAGGAAGCATATGTCATTTGACAACCATTTTGGCACCAGCTTAGTTCACCGCCATCCACGTTTGTTTTCGCGTGATTTTGACTGCGGCAAGCAAATAGCAAAACATTTATAAAAAGGATCAAACCAATACTTTAACAAATTTTTCTGTTTTTGTAAACAAAACGAACCTTTTTACTTATTTTCTGTTTTACTTAGTAGCCTAGAACTCGCCCCCACCTCTCATATTTTGGTTACTTCCCCTTGCATGTTAGGGCATCTCTTTGTATTATTTGCTCCGTGGTTTATACAGAATTTGAAAAATATGCACTTGGAGGATGGTGTTTAAAATTAAACCATCTTGGTAGTGCTACCAAAAGCAATTTAAACGGTCGCAGAGCTTTCCCCTTTTCCACATTTTTATTTATCAGACAGCACATATTTTCATATCCAGTCAAATGACAATGTATAATTATGTTTGCAAGATGATTAATTTGGTTACTTAATAGTATGAGTACGAGCACGACTAGAATTTGTGTAGAAAACGTTGACCAGTTAGTAGCCGGGTGGATGAATGCGTTAGGTGTGAACCCAGGCATCAATCTTCTGCAATATCTTCCTGCTTATAATGTTTTTGTGTTTATTGGTAGCCCGGTAGTGTTTGTATTTAAAAAAAATGTGTATATATATAAAGTACAGTATATTAATATTTTTATATGAACGCCACTGTGAATCTATGGGTCCTAGAAGAGTGTACTATCTTTAGGACTTAGGCTTTTTAAATCAATTTTGCGTCGATGCGACAAACCAGTTTCAGGGAGTGTTTCATAGGCTATTTTGGGATGGTTGCTGACTTGCTCAGTAAATGTATTCTCTGCGGACGATAGATGAAATTGTAATGTGAAATTATGACAATCTTGAAATGACGACAATCTTGAAATTACGACAATCTTGAAATTACAACAATCTTGAAATTATGACAATCTTGAAATTACGACAATCTTGAAATTACAACAATCTTGAAATTACGACAATCTTGGAATCACGACAATCTTGAAATTACGAGAATCCTGAAATTATGACGATCTTGAAATTACGACAATCTTGAAATTACGACAATCTTAAATTACGACAATCTTGGAATCACGACAATCTTGAAATTACGACAATCTTGAAATTACGAGAATCTTGAAATTACGACAATCTTGAAATTACGACAATCTTGAAATTACGACAATCTTGAAATTATAGACTTCTCCATCGATTTGTTTGGACGGAGAATGAAGAAAGTCCAAGTTTTAATCAATTTCCAAAAGCATATAGTGCAAAGTCCAGATGATTGTCCAAAACTTCGTTAAACAAAGTGTCACACAAAAATAGATAATAGTTATACATAATTTTGTTAAATTGGACACAATTGAAACAACATTAACCGCCCTACCTAACCGTACGTGATACGGCCGCTATATTATCGCCCGAACGTAAGAAGCCGTATCCCGTACGTTCAGGTACAAAAAAGCTATACCCGAAACCCACAAAACATTTGTATACGTCAAGTTTGCGTCATCTCGTTAGTATTTAGAGGTCAGCCGAAGCTAACGGATGTGTTCGGGTATTATTTAAAACAATGGAAATCTTTTAGTTTCATTTCAATTATTTAAATTTTTGAAACTGTTAATATATGTTGGAATTCCATTATAATGATTAAATAAAATAAACTTCTTTATGACCGTGGCCGGTTTCAGCCTATGACGGCCATCTTCAGATTGGTACAATTAATTCTTAAGCCACGGGTTATATACTGATAACCAAAATTGCATATAACCCGTAGCTTAAGAATTAAATGTACCAGTCTGAAGATGGCCGTCACAGGCTGAAACCGGTCACGGTCATAAATAAAAAAGTGGAATAGTGTTTAAAAGTTTTAATAATTTCAAATATATCAAACGCAGACATTCAAGAAAATGTGCGGCAGTCGAAAAAATCTCCACATTTAAAATGAAAACACAAAATACTGTCAATTTTATCATTTAAATATTAAATTCATGAAAAATCTCATAAATTTAAGCGGCTGATTCAAAACAGAAAGTAAACTAAAGAATGTAGCCAAACTCTATTGTATTTAGTAAAACAGATTCTAAGTTGTTGAAAATGTAGATCATAGGAAAGA
Organism: Halesus radiatus; assembly: GCA_022606495.2. Taxonomy (NCBI): domain Eukaryota; kingdom Metazoa; phylum Arthropoda; class Insecta; order Trichoptera; family Limnephilidae; genus Halesus; species Halesus radiatus. The sequence continues at coordinate 149,314 of JAHDVE020002938.1, read as the reverse complement.
GAAATTCAATCGACAGCAACCGAATAAAAATAAACATATTATTTTCCTAATCCTGTGTCCGCAGTGTGTGCCATTTTGGCACCCAGCCGGGACCCCCTCCAGGGTTAGGGTTGTAAGAAAAAAATTATATTATTTTTCGAGTCTTTTATCCTCAACATGTACCATTTTGGCACCCAGGGGCAGGGGCTCCGTGGTTAGGGCTCTAGAAAAAATTGACGTATTATTTTCTTGAACCCTGTGTCTTCAATGTGTACGTGTACCATCTTGGCACCTAGTCGGGGCCCATTTCTAGATGGGGACTCTAGGAAATATTGGCATATTATTTTTCAAGTCCTGCATCTCTAATGTATACCATTTTGGCACCTAGTCGGGTTCCCCTCCGAAGTGGGGCCGCAGAAAATTTAAAAATATTTTTGGAGACCTGTGTCCCCAATGTATTCCATATTAACAGCATCTCCAAAGATAATATGTCATCAAATAGAAATATGCCATAGGGAAATTATTTTTATCGGAGCCTCCTGTGTGGTGGTAATGAAAATAAAAAATAATGGCACCTGGTCGGGGCCCCCTCCGAGGTTGGGGGCCTAGGCCCGGGCCTCGTGGGCTTAGGCGGAAGGGTCCTGAGTACTGAGAGCAATCTAGAACTTGCCACAAACATGTCTTATATTATTTACATTTGGTAAATACAAAAAAAATACGTACGCTTGTTTTTAAACCTGCGACCTCTGGATTCGGAGCCAAGGATCTTAAATGCGTGGTTATCTCACGAAGATGTATTTATTAACTTACCGCCTGCTCTTTCATTCCCTTATCACCGCCATTTGGCTGGTGCTACTCCGGTGCAGCTAATTTGGCTTGAAACATCAGGGTCAGACTGTTCATTTCATTTCCAGTCGACATTTTCCCGGATATTTCAGTGGCACCCGGAGAATTTATGGCATCCCAAATGACCTTGTTCTACTTATCAGGACAGAACTTAGATTTTTTTGCACCTCTTCTAAAATACCCCATAGAAACAAGAAAGATGGGTCACGAATCATTAATATTATGATACCGCACGTACGACGCGTTTCGCCAACATCATTCACCCATACTACTGCAGCTCGCATCTATGCACAGGGGCGCCCCGCCTTTTATCTACCTACACAGCAAACGCTTAAGTCTCATTGGGTCCGACTCTTTGATACTCTGTGAAGTTTGATCGTAGCTCCCCTACAATCGGCACGCTTTCATGTCATATCTCCCTTTGTCTCTATTATCTACGCGAAATCCCATTCTCGGCTGTCCGCAATATCGGAACTTGTCAACTAAAGTAGAGCTCTTGACTTTTTTTAATGAACGACTTCAAAAACTTGTTCAGGCTTTAACGGGGAGAGGGACGTCGAAGAGTTATTATTTATTAATCCAAAATAATGACAGTATTATTACGCAATACGATAAAAATGATGTTTTTAAATAGAAAAATATTTATTAAATATTTTATAAATTTACATAGGCTTAGCATTTATCAAAATCTAATCAGAAATATTACTTTTTTCTGACCGTTCCATTGTATGTTTTACAAAATATTTAAAATACGAATATGATTTTTAAGTGGAAAAAAGTGTGTTTAACAATTTTTCGTTGCGTTTTTGTAAATAAACGTAACTAAAAATTTGTAATCCACATTACAAAAAACAACATTGTTTTTACGTTACAAATTTCTTTACTTTTATATTATCTACCTATTATAATATGTACCTTTTCAATATTATTTGTAAATGTCTGCCTGTAACGGGCGTAAATAAATAAATAGTGGTTAATTAATTGTAAAATCATTTGATAAGATAATATTAACAAATCTCAATGAAGTACGAAACAAATAAAGATGCAGAAAAAAGGCAACGCTCGCAACTGGCACTCGAACCGAGATTCGCTCTATTACCGGAACAACACTCTCTAGTTGAGTTATTGAGACCTGTCAATAAACATCAAATTTATTCAAATAAATTAAATAAATATGTGCTGTTGTATTTTAATTTAATTGTGATTGTTCAGTATGAAAATAAATTAAATTCACTTAGGGCCAGTTTCATAAACGAACCATCAAATTTCTGTTACGTAACGAACCGTTTCCTTAACGAACTGTTATCCGACCGTTTTCGTCTTGAATAATTGCCATTCGCTTGTCATCACTTCCACTGCCCGATGAGGAATTCATTTCACAAATACAATATAAATTTTCTTTTTAATTAAAATAGTGCACAGTTTCAAAAAAGCGATCGTCGGGCAACAACTGATAGCCTTCAAACGACCGGTAAGCTGACGAACGTTTATAAAACGGAAAAATCGGGCGGTAGTCCAATTATTTGTTAAAAATGGTATCAAGCATTACGAACGGATGGTTATAAAACCGGCTCTTAGTATAACACCACTTTAATGAGTATTTTGCTTACCGGTTTCGGAATCACCGTTCATAATAATTGAATAATCTTTCTTACAGTCCTATTTTGATCCTTCTCCACATCATCTGTCTCTTTCTCTTCCCCCACTCTTTACTTACCTCCCCCTCCTGTCACACTTCCACCACCACTTCAACACCTAATGTGTTAACCATGTTTTTGTAGTAGTGTTAAGTTCGTATAATATAATAATATAAATATATTGTAATTATCCCTGATGAAGGAACAGTGATTCCGATAGGAAAAATACCAAATTAAAGTGGTTTTATAATAAGTAAAACAAAAATTAAGTACTAATTATTCCACGATTAGGGATTTCACATCTTGCCGATGATGGACATTGTAACACTGTCCGAAGTGTTGGCTATAGGAGGAAGAATAATACTCCAAAAGGTTTCATGATTGTTTTCAGGTGAGCGGAGCCAAGTGGCAGTACGCAGCTAGAGCAGCTGTCATGACTATGATTGGATCCTTTGGAGGTGGAATATTCGGTATAATGTAAGATTTATCGTTCACATCCTATTTCATAAATTGTGCATATATAATTGTAACGAAAGTGAGATTGACGTTTTATATGAGAGAGACAGCAATGTAGATATATAAGAGCGTGCGAGGTTTTCCGGTGTCTCTTCGTTATCATCTGACATCCGAGATAACACAATGTGTTAATTACAGTATTTGACTAATATTCTACTAATATTCTGACTAATATTTGACGGCCTCCATGGTCGAGGGGTAAGGCTCTCGACTACGAATCCGAAGGTCGCGGGTTCAAATCCCGGCGTGCGGAAGTAAATTTTATTTAATTAATTTTTGTTGTTTCACAATTAATTAATTTAAAAATAATATATTGTATATTTGCGCACGTTCCAGAGTGGAAGATACTCTCAGTATCGCCCTGGTGAAAGACCACCATTCAGAATTGAAACGTTGCTTGAAATGGCTTATAGCCGTGTTTGGTGACCAGATCTGAATAGCCAGGTATTTCCCCTTTTTCCCCTTTTCCCCACCTTCCCCTTCCCCTCCCCAATCCCTTCAGCCTCACAACGTTCCCCAATTGGGAATGCCATAGTCTCACTGGCTCCAGACGGTTGGGAGCAGTTAGGGACTCTTGTGCGGTAGACATATAAAAAAAAATTCCGCCATTCCAATATCAAAGTAAAAGGCCATCATACCATATACAACATTATATTTTTGTATTGTTTGCAGATACTCATTGGCCCGTTTCAAGGGAAAACTGGATCTGATAGACCTTATCAATAGTGTACTGGGAGCACTCGTTTCAATAACAGGTAAATACGAGTAAACATTATTTATTTGATTTTCTTATAATACTGCTTAGTTTGAGGAATACTTTAGATACGCACAGCCAATAAAGCCCACATTAGAGTTTATTTTTAATTATTTACTGGCGCAGAACTGTGAAAAATGTAAGATTTGTGAAGCTTGAAATTTGCAACAAAAATAGAGTGCATAAAAAAATAAAAAAATAAATTTTCCACAGCAAAGAATCGAATCCCGATCACTGACCATCACACAATCAAATATTGAAAGAACGGCGGTGTAAATCCATTACATTGTGTCAAACGTTTGGTACATAGGCGAACTGTAGGGGCAGCAGATCCCGATTGGCGAAGGGGCTGGAGTGGAAGGAGACACAACTTATCGTTTCCTTGCGAAGGGGGAACGATACCGACAAATTGACGCATTTGAATTTGCACAATATATACTTTTGTGCAAAAATTCCTAATTTGTGCAGTCCTTTTGCAGAAATTAGAAATTCCGGCGAATGCTCTGCGGGCCTTGTCCGTGGTTGATGCGAGGGTCTGGTTTCAGTGGGTAGTGGTAGTCCGGGAGGGGTCCAGGGTCATCGGTGGTCAGAATAAAGAAGAAGGCAAGTCGGTAGAAGCAGAGCGAGGTGGGGCAGTCTAGATAGAGAATTGAGTGTCTGGCTGACTGACAAATAGCCGTTTTTGCGTTCTATTTGTACCCCCAACCAGACGCTATCCCGAGCACTCTGGTTTGGTTTTCGCGACGCTATCGGCACATTTCCGTGGCGGTAGCGTTTCGAAAGTTTATCCAACATTACCTATCTACCTCGCACCGCGTTTCCTCGCAATTTCGTTTTATTTGGTCATTCATTATTAACAGTGAAGGGACACTCCCCCCCCCCACCTTCGGATTATATTAACAAGTTTGCACAAAAGGACAACGTTTATTTTGGCTAGGGGAGCCGGACGAAAATCAAACATTTATTTTCCGATTGGTCCCGGCCCCTTAAAAGTGCCGACAATATAATTAAATTAATCGATTAAAAATATCACCGCGCCAAACATCGCGGAAGAGGCAAAGACGTCCGACACATACATTGTATATTTTTGAATTAGAATGCTACATGGTGCCTACTCAGATCACATCCAAAATTATATACGAATAGTTTAAATTTTATAATAACTCCACGCAGGAGAATCTGTAGGAAATCATTTCCCTCAGGGAAAAAATCATCTTTAGGGATGTTATGTGGATGATCTTTTTGAAGAAAGGAAGGAGTGAGCCTGGGTCTTGAAGAATAAGGGAGTTGTAAGGAAACTCAGAGGCCGACAAATCATTTCACAGCCGGCTGTTGACTCAAAGAAGAAGTCCTAGAAATGACCCGGATACCGAGATATTTAGATTTTGTCATCAAACACGGGTAAAGCCACTTCGGGCAACACGTTACGTTTCGATTCTAATCGGTGGATTCACCAGGACGATACTGAGAGTGTCTTACAATCTGGATATGTATTTTTTTAGTTCTTTATTTGAGTCGTGTTTCAGCCGGTTGTTTCCTCTACCACGCCTGGGAGGCCTTGCTGATAGGGGTGATTGGGGGAGCCATTGCATGCCTCACCATGCCGCTGGTGGACATGATGAAAGTCGACGATCCAGTCGGAGCCTCCTCAGTCCATGGCTTCTGCGGGATATGGGGTAAAAATCATCATGCTAGTTGCATAATCCTCATGTTACTTCTGCTATCTGTGGCATACTTCAGACACTTTAAATATGTATTGGTTAATCCTCCTATTCAACTATAAATTGAAGAAAATAACTTTAGTAATGTTATTATTAAGTTCTGCAAGTATCTTTGTTTTAATTATTGTGAGTCTTTAAATGAATTATTTAATGAAATTGAGTTCTACGAATTAAAGACAATAACAATTAATAAAAGAAAACTGTTAGTGATGACTTCAAATAAGCTGTGTTTTTTCTTCAGGTGTGTTAGCGGTCGGCTTATTTGCAGACAATCCTGTGCCTCTGGACACTACTCGTGGAAGGTGCGGTTTATTCAAAGGTAGACAGGAATTAAAAATCTTACACATGTTATAAACCTGCCGAAAATTATTTTTAAGAATGGTGTAGGGTTTAAGTAGAATAAACAGGTTTAAGTAAAATATTCCGAGTAAAATATTAGAAATTTTCTTGTCCGTGGTTGATGCGAGGATCTGGGTTAAGTGGGTAATGGTAGTTCGGGAAGAGTCCAGGGTCAGCGGTGGTCAACCTGCCGAAAATTATTTTTAAGAATGGTGCACGGTTTAAGTAGAATAAACACGTTTGAGTAAAATATTCCGGCGACAGCCTTGTAACATCCCTCAAATAGCAGGTGGACGGTCAGGTCTCGTGTCTCGTTTGTAAAAAAATTGTAATATGGTGTAGGTTTTATATTTATTTTCATATTTTATATATACTCGTATGTATATATTTATTTATTCTTATAAAACTTGTTTTATTCTTGGAGGCCCAGTATTCAAATGCTATTAGCATGTTTCTTATAATAGTAATATTATTTCTTAGGATAGGTTTATATTTAATATGTCCGTTAGTGTAAATATTGTATCATATTGAATATATCAATTTTGTACCACCGTAAACATCTGTTAATTATTTTTACCAATGATATCCCCGATCCACAAGTCAATGATACAAGTTTATTTGTCTAAACGGGAATATGAATTTGATATGTCGAGGGGTAATGTCCTCGAATACAATAATAATAATATTTATTTGGAACACATGTTAATTTATAAAAATATTTAAGAAGGTTTTGACTGTCCAACTAGGAACAAATCCCGTTTTAGGACAGTCAAATTGATAAGTTTAGTTCATATTAATATACATATACATGAAATAATATAAAAGAATCCATATGGTAAATTTAAAAAAATACATATATGTATATATATTTATTTCATATGTTTAATACTGCTCTACGTTTTTCATCCAATTTTTTATAGACTATTACGACATAAGAATTACAGCAGTTTTAAGAAAAATACTCAAAAAATAGTAAGCGAAATCTCAGGTTAAAGTTTGTTTGGGAATGTGTTATTAGTCCCTGTTTTCTGGTGGACATATTGACCTATTGACATATTGTTCCAGGTGGCGGCTGGTACCTGCTAGGAGTCCAGACCCTGACGGTGGTCTGCTTGACCACCTGGGGGCTGGCTAGCACCGCGCTGCTACTCTGGATGGTCGGCAGGTTCCGCAACATCAGGATGAGCGAGATGGAGGAACTTCTAGGGGCTGATGTCACCGAGCACATGATTAGGCATGGACAGGTAGGCAAAGCCTCGTCCTGTCATCCTTCCATTCTGTCATCTTGTCTTCCTGTCATCCAGTAATCCTGTCATCATGTCATCCTGTTATCCTTTCATCTTGTCATCCTACCATCCTTTGATCATGTCATCCTGTTATCCTGCCATCATTTCATCTTGTCATCCTGTCATCTTGCCATCCTGTCACCCTGTCATCCTGTCATACAGTCATCCCGCCATCCTGTCATCCTGCCTTCCTGTCATCATGAAGCCCTGTCATCTTGTCATCTTGCCATCCTGTCATCTTATCATCCTGTCATAATCCCATACACTCATGTTGTCATTTTGTCATACATTCATGTTATCATTTGTCATGTAGTTAATTATTTCAGCAACTCAGCTATTCAAATATTAATGTTATGCAGACTTTCCTGACAATTAAACGTTTATTTTTTTCACAGGAGGATGTGACAACAGCGCTGAATATCTTGGAAAAGTATATGGACGTTGAAGAGTTCAAAAATATGATTCCCATCGGCTCCAACCCCGGCCATAAAATTCACCTGCAGAAAAAATATTCTGTAAGCAAAAACAAATGAATATTTTTAAAAAGTCACTTCAAAGCTCCTCGCTATGAAATTTACAATGTCAAAACATAACATAAGCGACATTATGCTCTTTCTTATTTCCACAACTTTAATTTGTAAATAAGAAAAATAGTAAATGAATTAAAAAATAAGTTACTTTGTAATCACTACTTTATTAATATATACATATCAACATGTTTCGAAATTATTTTGTACTCTGTATATTTCTGATGGGGAAAGCTTCGCTTTCGAAACATGTTGATATGCATATATTAATAAAGTGGTGATTACAACGTAATTTTTAATTCATTTATTAATAATGACGCCATAAAGTGAATGGCAATCTTTTGAAGAAATTATAAGAAAAATAGTGTTGAAAGATGAACGAAACCGGGTGGTAACATAACTACATTATTAATAATGAATTTGTTTCAGGATAACTTACAATCTACTTCAAATCCTATAATTGAAGTAAAAAATATGACAAATTATGGAAACATTAGCGATTTTTCAAAGAAAACTTCAAAAATCATTACGCCTCCCAATTTAAACCAAGAAAAACTATTAACTTTTAATCCTCAAGTGCAGCAATTTTTAGAAGCAAGAGGACAAAGTCGTTTAATCGACAAACGTATGACGCCATCTCGCGAATTAATTCCCAACGAAATGCCAAATCAGGATTACAGATCCCTGTTTTATATTGATAAAGGAAAAGACAATAACGTTATTGAATATAGCGGAGACACGTTTCGTGTTCTGAAGCTACCCAGGATCAAAGGAGTTGAATCGATCCCAATAGGTGGCGGTAGTGTACAAAATGGAAAAAAAAGTAGAAAAGACATTAAAAGGAAGAGAGTTGGAGTAGTTAACGATGGAATTGTACAAAGCGGCTGGATTGATTGAATGTATAGAACTGTAATAATTAATCTAGGATTTATCAGTGGTAATTTTTTTTATGAATATGTAACTGCATTGCCCCCTATGGTCGTATTAGAAAGCTATTTAGTCATAGACACTAATTGATTGTTAGTTTAGTGTACACTATTACACATAGATGCCACTGAAGATTTTATTTTCCCGTTTTACCGATAGATGGCAGTAGTTGCTCCTAATTTACAATTACTTTGAAGATTATAATACCTTTACTGATTTTTAAATTAAATATTACTGATTTACCATAAACAAAATTTGATGTTTTTGTTCAATTTATATGATATACATAGTGTCAATCAATAATCACCATGTTTTATAAATAAATTAAATGTAATACCCAAACGTGTGCAAGACAATTAGTAAGTAGTTAATTTATTAATAAATAAAAAGTATAAAGTTTCGTATTTACTTGAACGTTTTAAATTAATATATTTATACCTGTTATTTGTAAGTATATTTTTTGTATGATTTCATTGTCAGAGTGGACTTATTCAATATTGCCTCAGCATCATCATCAGCTGTCCTATGCTACCCTTTGGAAGAAGACCTCACAAACGTTGTTCTCCCGCTAGAGCAAGTCTGTATCTACCTAACATCGGGATACAAATTTAGTAATCGCCACTCGGTATTCGCTGTATTAAAGATTGTTAACTACTTACCAAGATAATAATTAATGGAGTCGTAGAAAAAATAGTAAAACAATCATAAACACCTATTACATATTTTGTTTTTAGTTTTAAACTGGATTTTAACTGATTGCCATTCATTGCAGGTAAACATGTCAATATCTACACCCGCTCGCGCTTTCTCCAAATAATTTGTGTCTTCTTTTGTTTTGTTTATATCGTACACATTATAAAGAAATATCAAGAGAAATCAGGAAATAAAGTTTGGGCCAAGTGAAAACAAAACAATGATTAAGACTTTCTGAAGGAGAGAAGAGAATAGAGAAGTAGCAATACAGGCGGACCTCAACTTTCGCACATGATTGGTTCCTGAAAATGTTTGCGTAAGTTAAATGTTCGAAAGTAGAGGGATGTAAAAAAAAAACACCAAAAATTGTACTTTAAAATTTTTATTTATTAAAAATTACTAACTAATTACATATTAAATAGAAATTACACTCTCTTAATAAACTTGTCGAGGGTTAGTTGTATTTTACTACCTTTTTTTCTTTTCTTCATAGAGAGTTCTGTAACATGCAGTTCTATTATGGATCGCCCTACGCACTTGAGATATGCGTTCTCCATTGGGATCACATTCTTCCATAATATTCAAAAATGTCTCGAGATGCGTAAAAGCTTCGTTCATGTTTTTTATTGTTAAGGTCTTGATGATTTCTTCTGGTTCTTCTTCCCCACTTCCATTAGAAAATCATTAGTCAAGGGTTCAGAATGAGATTCAATCATCTCATTAACATCTTCACTGTTAACATCTAAGTTTAGTTGACTAGAGGTATATTCTCCATCTTCAATAATTTTGGACAATGACGAAATAAAGTCTTTTGCAGGATCTTCATCCGCATCAGCTGATTCTCCAGTGAATTTAATATTGTGTAAAGAATACCTTGTTTAAAAATTTGAAAACTAGCCGTTACTTGCATGAAACACTGTGTTAGAATCTTCGTTTAGTCTAGCCTTCCAGTCTTTACGCAAACTAAGAGCCTTAGCTTGAATCATTGAAGTACTCAGAGGGATGTTTTCTTGCTTTTGATTACTTATCCAATAACACAAAGATTTATCCATTTCATCCATCACTATGCCGTGCCTTTTGGAAACAATTTTTGATGATATATTTCCAAATTTTTTTTACATATTCTTTAATTTTATCTTTATTTTTTAATACCAAACATATCTTAACCCTGTTTATATCATACGAACGGCTGATTGAAGCATAAGACTCTCCATTTTCAGAGCGTTTTATTATATCCACCTTCGTTTCGATCGTGTGAAGTTTACGCATTCTTGATTTTTTTTAGCCATATCTACTTCGCAGTTTCTTCGTTTCTCACTCATGTTAAAACGGGTACGAAATATTTTAAACAAAACTCGTAGAACAGTGCGAACCGTACGTGCGCTGACGCAAGAATAAACCTGTCGAGATCAGACGGGTGTACAAATTAGTACATACAAACGCATGCGTTCGGACTCGCTCGTGCGAACAGAACGTAACACTTTTCACAGTACGGACGTGGTTCATATGCATTTCATAGTGTGACAGGGAAACAACGGCACGGAAACAAAACATTTCTGCATTATCGCCAAAAAAATTAAAAAAAAAAAACGATTTTTCAAAAATGTGCGAAATAGCGAATTGTGCGAAAGTCGAATGTGCGAAAGCCGAGGTCCGCCCATAGTTACTAGAATAGATCACAAGAGATTCGAGAAATTTGAAAGAGTATTGAGGGCTATCGCTAAATATGTCGATTACCCTGTAACCACAGTGAATGGTATACATTCGACACATTCGCACAAGAGGTTAAATTGGTTCTTTGGAAAGGAATATGGAAAGTTTCGGGGTTTATTAGTGGACGGTGAATGATATTGATTTTGATTTTGGCCAAAATGGAAGATTCTACCGGGTTAGTTATAATTTTAAAAATAAAATTCTGGTAATAATAGTAAGAATGTCAACCGATATTCTGACTTACTGCGGTGTATCGCCATCTATAAATGTAATCCCGCAACTGTTTGCCAAAAACTATACATATTTTATCTAGAGTAGCGTTCAGTCTTCATAAATAAGTTCGTAGGTCTGTACTTGGGTTTATTTGTTCCACCCCCGCTCATAATAGCTGGAAATCTAAGCCTAATTTGGAGAACCTTTGCAGGCGGTGAGTGTTTGTGAAGGTGTGAGATTTTCAGATATTTAAGTTCCAGCTAAGAGGAGGAACAGGGGGTTAAGGGGTGCTGATGTGGGAGTGACTACCTATGGGCTCTGTGTAGGTAGATCGCAGTGGGGAGCAGGGGTCTCCAATGCATGGTTCTATGGAGTTTAACGATTGAGGTTATGGAGATGGCAGCAAAAGTTGATACTAACACAGTACCTACTCATACAGATGCATTGCTTAGATACAGACTTTTTTATATGAATACCGCACAAGAGTCCCAACTGCTCCCAACCGTCTGGAGCCAATGGGACTATGGCATCCCCAATTGGGGAATGTTGTGAGGCTGAAGGTATTGGGGTGGGGAAGGAACAGGGGAAGAGGGAGGTGGGGAAATACCTGGCTATTCAGATGTGGTCACCAAACACGACTAAAAGCCATTTCCAGCAACGTTTCAATTCTTAATGGTGGTATTTAATAAGGGCGATACTGAGAGTATCTTCCACTCTGGAACTTAAACCATTACTCGAATTCAGAAAAGAAAATTTAAGTATAATTCAAAAAAGATCATTTTAAAAATATTAGTAAAAATTTACTATAAAATTTTTCTATTAGATACACTTTAGTTGATAATTTCTCGCTTAGAATAATAAGTAAGATGATAAAAGCTGTTTCTCAGTGACGTTTAACAGAAATCACTGTTGGAAATTTATATATATTCAAAAATACTCACAATCCTAAGTATATCAATACAGAAATCAGCATGTTATTCTTTCGGTCGAACACGAGTACAGAAGTACAGCAAGGTGAGTTAGTTGGTATATCCTGGCAGCTGTAAGGAGTAAGGAGTAAGGTGTAGGGGGCTTGGGGGACGATGATAGGGTGGTAGGGGTAGGTACTGATGGACAGGAGCCGGGAAGCTGAGGGGGAGGAGGTCAGAGAGCGAGATTAAATTCTCTGCTAAATCTCGGAGGTATAGCATATTATTACTCTACCAGATACAGCCGGGGAGGAAACCATGTTTGGGAAGGGTGAGAATAGAATAAAAAAAACTGAGCTGCAGAGAAATATACTGTATAATAAATAACCTTCCTAAAAAATGTGACATTTTTTTATTTTACATGGGGAGCTCTTTTATATTGGCTCCGCTATATACGCAATTTACTTAGCGCGGTTTTAAAATATTTGTTGCAAAAAAGGCGTGGTTGAAATAAACCCTGGAAGAGTGTTGTTTGTTATGAAGCAGCGAAAACTTTCGAATGATGAACTCCGACGATGTGAAATTTGTTTTGTCTAGAATTTCTACGCCGAAGAAAAAAGAAAGTCATAAGGTATGTTACTAATATTGGTAGGGGAGGCAGTCCACAAAGGCTGAAAGCCTGTGCCCACCCTAAGGAAAATAAACCACAAAAATAATACAATAAAAAAAACTACGGCAAATCTCTGATCAAAATGTATTTGTTCCATAAGTTTTTGATTTATTTTTATGTCACAATCGTGCTACGGGTAAATTGTTTCTATGTAACAAATTTATACTTTTTGTTGCAACCAGATTAATGGCAACACATTTGACTCCCTCAATCGAGATTTTACGGGATACGTGGTGCAAAGCCACGCATCCCCACATTGCTTGCACTAAAAGCTGTGAGACAGTAAGACTCCACTACTAGTAATTTTTACACAAATATAAAATGTTATTTTTGAAATTAGGACATAATATTATTCCTCCGATAAAGATTTTATCCTTAAGATAAATTTCCAGTTTTTAAGTTTCCAATACTACCGCTAGGAAAGGCTGACATGAACAAAATCATTTTTGCGGTGCCGCCATCTGTGGAGGAAAAAATGAAATAACATATCTTTGACTGGAGAAAATAATTAACTATTCATGAACGTATTTTTAAACTTTTCTTCTTTCTATCGTTTTATTAATTTAATTTGCTTTCTCTAGTGCTGCTACCTAATATGCTCTAGGGTTTCAATTAGGTATCATATATGTTGCCATATAAATTAATTATTTTCCGACGAACAACTGCATACAGCCTACCTTTGGGTCATAGAGCAATGCACGCCACTGATTGGTAGGTATTATTAGGTCAGGGGACCTAAAAATAGTACCTACTCACATAGACGCATTTCTTGAATACAGCATGATTAAAACTTGATGCTTGACTTCATTAAAGAAAATTTGTGTGAATTATTTGTAACATAATAAGAAGTACAAACTGGAAAACTTGTCGATTGTGTAGAAAATTCTCTAAAATTATGTTTTAGAACTAAAAACAATAATTATGCGCGAACAAGACAAAAGGCTGTTTCTCAGTGACTTTTGGTAAGGGTATCACTGTGGGAAGTGTGTACACATGGGTCAATACACACGATCCTAACCTTATTTTTTCAGCTTTTATTTAACCCTGTTTCATTGAGTTACATTGTTGGATAGTATTTGGCATTACGTTTTTAAATATCTGAGGTAATTTGTATTCCAACGTTCTCTGTCCGTACTTATTTATATATTTCGCAACTATTAATCCATCATAGCTTGTGAATCTAGAGAAATTATATATCATTTCCAATTTGTCTTTATACTGCGGGCTAAATATAATATTGAATTATCATATTTTACTATAATAGTATTGACAAGTAAAATATTTTACTATAATAGTATTGACAAGTAAAATTTTCGCACTCTGGAATAACAATAGTATATCATGTCTCTGCCTGTAAATACAGGGGACAACTAATAGTTTTACAATAGGACATTTTTACAAAATACGGATACGGTCAAAAATGTGTGGAAGTTTTAAAGTGTACTTATATAATTATGTTAATCACACTAAAATTCATTTATAACATGTAGCTAATTTAAAAAACGATCTAAAACTGCACATTCCTAAGCGGTTCGAACTGGCTACATCGTCATTATGATGTAGATAACGCTCCTGGCAGGTAAGACGGCTGTCACCGACGCGTAACGTATGTCGGTGTGACGTCAAAACCCCATATTCACGAACAAAAACGAACATGTCGTTTTGGCGGCTTATTGAAAATGGCACATTTTAAATCGTTATAAATAAATTATTCGTAAACATAAAAATAAAGTAAAAATGCAGTCGTTATCGTAATTTTTTTATTCATTTTTGTAGTCAATGAAAAAAAAACAGTGAAATTACCCTAATGCATTCTGAACCATTTGGATTTGTTTCATATTAGTTTTAGTGGTATTTCCTTATATTGTTAATACATATCTTACCAGAAATTCCGCAGGTGATACATATATATGATTCAGTTGCATACCTAATAAACAAACAAATAATTATAAATATTTGCAAATGTAAATAATTATTATCAAAAATCTCAAATAAAATCATGTTTCAAATAATGTTTATAATATCAATGACAAATAGGATTTAAACAGTAACTTCAATGCCATGCAATGTTCAGTGTTTCCTAATATACTCGTATGTGTCCCGTGCGTGCAAAGTCATCTCATCTCAGCCCAAAACATTGTAATTTAACTTTCTAATCTTGAGTGCCCTTTTCTGTATATGTACATAATAAGATAAACCCTAGCAAGTAGTATTTATACAGCGCCCTTGGGGTGATTTTTCACGAAAACGGCGCTATGCAAATCATCCAAGTATTATTATTCCGAAACTAATTCTAGGATTTCACAGTTACAGTTATTTGGAATATTGCAATGGATACAATTAAATTGATGAGAAATAATATTACAATTCAATTGGAATTTAGTATTAATTTCAGTGTTATTGTATGACCACTTCATTTTGATTATTAGTATTTTTCATTTTGATTGCCATTCATTGTTTAACCACATTTATTTGTATTTAGTATGTGATTGCACCTTTATGTTAGAAATTACTCATTCTGTGAACGCAACTAAATAATAGACAATTTGTGTACCTTTCTATGCTTTTCAAATGGCAACGTTATAAATAACAACGACTGCCTAATTTATTATTCTTTTCTCACGAAATTCTCAGTAAATAACAGCCTTCGCTAACATACTGTAGAGAGATTCGAGCCTGGTTATAAAATTTGAATTAATCAATAGAAATATATTCAGCGTTAACAACAATAGCGTTTTTATCTAGATCGAGTTCAGTCACCCATATTCGAACCATCCCTAGTCCAAGACTTACAACCTTGGGCCAGATCGAGGACTTCCTGGCGCGGACAGCGATCTTATATGCATTACTTTTTTTTTGCATTTATTAATAGAGCTATCAGCTGTTACACTTCACTCACTTTATCATTTTGAGAAAACATAGTTTCCTCTGGTGTGTCCAACCCACCGCTTTCTCCGTTCGTAATATTCAATTATTAAACAATAATCCGGCGTTTAGAGGGCCCGAGGGAGACGGAAGGAGGGGGGATAAGTTGGTGGGGGGCTCCCCAAACCTCCCCAACCAACACCTGCCTCCCCCAGCTTTACATGCTTCTAGACAGGAAGGGTGGAAAATCAAATTTCATATTTTGCTCTCGCGACTTTCAACGACTTTCTCTGTGGTCTATCGGTTAGACTGCGTGATACCATTTAACAGAGATTTGAGTTTAATTATCGTTATAATACAAAAAAATAAAATGTTTATATTATGATCCATTGAAACTAGATTCACATTAGCTTCTCGGAAGCTGGGCGTGCTGTATAGGGCCCGCAGATACTTTAATAGTACACAACTGCTGACCCTGTTCAAATCGCAAGCGCGCCCCACTGTAGAATTTGGGAGCAAAATACCCTAAAAAAACCATTGATTCTTTGCAAAAACGGGCGTTCGATTTGGTATATTTCTCAATCTTAACAAACGGATTGGAATCTTTACAGCACAGGCGTCAGGTAGGAATGCTGTCCTTATTTTACCTGTATTTCAATGGAAGATGCTGTGAGGAGCTAGCGTCATTGATCCCTTAAGCACCAGTGTATAGTTGGAAAATACGCAATACGCACGCCCATAATTTGTACACGGTTAAAATTTATCACAAGAGAACGGGTCGTTTCTACGACTCGTTCGTGAGTCCAAGGCTGTGAAACGATTTGCTGGCTTCTTTTTTTCTCCCTTCTACAATATGGGTTCCTTAAAGACCTATGTTCACTCCTTCCTCTTTTCAAAAAGAGTCTCAACACAGCATCCTCAAAGTTTTTTTTTTCAAATAATACATACAACGAAGTTCCACTCCCACTAGTTATCAATCATTGTCCTTATGTAACTGTTAATTATTGATAAATATATATATCTATATAATTACAAAATATTTAGTTTTACCAACTTTTCACTGGATATTAAAATATAAAAACAAAAAATATATATATAAAAATTAGGAAAATAACATAAACAAAGGAACAGGCTCTAACTCACATCGCGTCGTGAAATTTGTACAGTTTTTTTTTCTGCCTGGAATTTTTAAGTCCTAAACCATGTTCTATTTTTTTCCAACTATCAAAATATTTGATAAAATTCCACGATAATTTGAGGAGTAGGTTGAAATCTTGAAGTTAGGTTAGGTTAGGTTAACCGGGTTAGTAAATGACGCTAGTTACAAAACTGAAGTTTTGTACATTGGGAAGTGACTTTCTTTTTTATGTGAACACAACTTAAGAGTCCCAACTTCTCGAAGCCAGTGGGACAGTGGTATCCGTAATAAGGGATTTATGTTCCCATCATCAATTTCCCTGTGGTAAATTTCTGCTGAACCAAGTGACTCCCGATGCTGTCGACTGGCTGAATAACGTCAGCATTTCACTATGACCTTCACCACACGAAAAAGAAGAATAAGAATAAGTAACTGGAGTAAAACTATATATTATGGCTTTAAAAATATATTCGTATTATATATGTGGATCACCCCGACTCTGAATATATAAATTTTATTAAATACGTATAATTTACATATATTTAAAAAGGATTAAAACCACCGGTCGGCTTGTTCTGACAGAACTTCGACCGCTCATTCACGGGTCGATCGACCGAGTGCGTGGAGTCGCATACGTGCCACTGCGGAAATAAAATGATTTCAAATACTTTCGTGTTTTTTTTTGTATTCGTGATAATTATTTATTTTGGAATTTGTTGATTTCATACCGACCCATGTGTTAGTGGTCTTACTGTTAATCGACAAAACCACGTACGTATGACGTCACGTGTGACCTGCAAGATTGCGAGCGTTTTGGCGGGTTTTGAAAAATACAAACTTTGTAAAATATTTTATCTATAAAACGTAATTTATAAAATAAATAAAACACTGGTATTTAAGTTAGAAGGTGAATAATCATTAAAAAAACACTGGAAGTTCTGAAAGGGATATTTTATTGTCATTTATGGGAAAAGCGTGAGTTTAAAGGGAATTGGGAGTGCTAGGAGATGGGAAAGAGGAAGGTTGGGAAGTACAAGGTACCTGGTTATTCAGATCTGGTTTCTAAGCAAGGTTTCATCCGTTTTATGCAACATTTTGTCTCTGAATGTGGTCTTTCATTCAGGCGATACTGAGAGTATCTACCGCCCTGGATGGCGCAATCAATCGCTTAATTGATCTGTAATGAATAAGCTAACACTTTAGTGCCATCTATCGGGCCATTAGGGAGCTGTTCACATTCTTTCACATGCCAGACTCTATGGGCCGAATTACACAACGGGTGCGATGTTCGTTGCCACTTAAAAAATACGAAAATAATTTTAAAAGTAGATAAAAATAATTGTAGTCTTTTCCTGTTACGTTTTTTTTTATATAAACATAACTAAAGTGTTGCTATCTTAAATATATTTAAAAAAACATGATAGTCAGTGTTTATGTAAAAAATAAAAACATATGTAACATAATCTTTTTTTTTTTATTTATTCTCCGCATCTTAAAGAAAAATCAAGGTATTTTTTGGGTAGATTTAATATTTTAAAATATTTTGTAAAACACACGTACGACGGTCAGAAAATGTCATATTTCTGATTTGATGCTAAGTGCTAAGCCTACGTAATATTTAAAAATATGTAAATAATATTTTTCACCTTAAAAACATTTTGTTTATCGAATGAATGCATAATCAAACACTTACATATTATTTCTAATTTTGAAAATCTCAATTCATGGTGGAATTCCACATAAATTTTTTTTTTTTATTTATTAAAAAACCTTTATAACTTTTTTCCACTTATTTATTTTCGATCGGACCGGTTTTACCCTATCGCGGGCATCGTCAGACGTCATCGTGATAGGGTGAAACTGTTACTCAGGTTTTTTAATAAAATAAAATCATTTAATTATATGTTATGTTATACCACGAATACATTTTAATTTTCGCCAATCGGTTTCGCTCAGGTCAAGCTTCGTCAGGGCAAATATAATTACTAAAGAATAATACGGAGTTACAGGTTACATATAGTTACAGAATATAATATAGTGAAAAAGAATACAAAAGAGAGAGAAAAGAGAACAAAACATTAGAGAGAGATAACAATAAAAAAGTATATATAAAAGTGTAAGAGGGAGACAACATTAACAATTAATATTTAACATTAATATTTAAAGATAGTAAATGCAACAGTGTCATGTGAACATAATGAAGTCATTAAAGAGAAATGATCCTAGAATACTTATTTATTCATGGAAAATCGACTACTTGATTAACTTAATAATAATTTGTATTCTATTTCACTCTATTGTATTATGTCACTACTCGTATATATAACCGAAAACTCTGTATTATTTTTTAGTTATTATATTTGCCCGGACGAACCTAGACCTAAGCGAAACTGGTTGGCGAAAAATAAAATTTATTCGTGGTTTATAACAAAGTGTTTGTTTTATTTAATACGATGTCAAACAACAAAGTGATTGCTTCTTATTAAAAAAAAAAAAAATAATAATAATAAAAATAATATTTAATCGTTGAAGAAGATAATATTAACAACCTAAATGAAACATAAAACCGAAAGGACAACAGAAATTTAAAAGATATCGGTCACATCTGGGACTCAAACCCATGGCCTCTGTCTTTCCAGGACAACCGCTTTACCAACTTCGCTAATGAGACCAATTCAATTTATGTCATCTTCATCGATATCATATCTCAAATTCAAGACTTTGTTAATATTATCCTCCATTTTTAATCCCAAAAAGATAGATTTTTAAATTATATTATTTTTTCTTTGTCAATAGATGTCTCATATAAATAAAAAAAACTGCATATTTATCCGCGCCACTGTCTAGTTTGCGTTCGTTAAGAACTTTGTAATCATCATAAAGATAGCTGCCAATAATATGGGATATTACAATGAGGTTTTTAAACTTCAGTAAAATAATTAAAAATTATAATAAATAATCCCTTTCCGGCGTCCTTCGCCCGTTATAGCGCCCTAATTTTTTCCTACTATCAAATATCAGACTGTACATAATACATAGGTAGTCCATAATATTTACTTGTATTTTCCTTTTCTTGTGTATTGTACGTACTTACAATTTATTATTCTAAGTCTACGTGACTTACCCACGTGTTCCAGTCTGCTTTCGAAACATCGTCTTCAGCATTATGGGACTATTAGAGTACTAAAGCACAGGCCGCGAGTGCTGTTCATCTGAGACATTTAAAAAACATAAACACCCCAACTGAGGACCCCTAATTGCCCGGGAAATGTTCAGGAAGTGATTTGGTTTATAAAAAGACGGGTATAGGACTGTACTGGTGAAATTGAAATAATATTGTATATGATTTGCAAAATATTCATTCTTTCTACGTTTCTATTAAATTTCTTCTCTTTTTCATATTTTAGTCACATTATTGTGCCCTCTCCTATCGTGGGTGAGCTATCATAGGAGCAAATCTCGCCCGGAATTGCCCTCGCAGCGGTCACATTGAATATACGAATATATTTTATGACATTTGTTTTAATTTGCATATAATAACAGATATATTATGTAGTATATCTGTTATTACAATTACAGATATACAATTATATTAGGTTAGGTTAGTTAGCGTAAAGCGCACTTGAGGTGAACCTTCACAAAACTGCGCTATAGAAATTAACTCTTATTATTATTATAATTAAGGATGAAAATAATCAAACCTTTCCAAATATCGAAATTATTTTCTGAAAAGATAATCAAATTCATCGACCTGTCTGGGACCTAGGAGTTGTGTGTAAATTGGCATCGTGACCGAATAAAGATCTATTCGCATCTACCGGCACCTTTCAGTGCAGACACGTACAGTGGAAGGCATGGAACAGAAGGGAGTATTCAAATTACACCGTGCGTGAATGTGTTCATAGACAATGTAAACAATTATTTTTTACGTGATTGTACTGTGCGGTGCTGGTAGATGGGAATCGAACTTAAATCAACAATTGGCTCTATGATAAATCAGCACAAGTATGAATCGGGACACTTTTTAAAAGTGATAAGTAATAAAGTCATTAAAAGTAAAAAATAGCCCAACAAAAAGAAAACCTAATCTAAATAATAATTTTTTTAAATTTAAATGATTTTAAGTGTTGTCTTTTTCTATAGAAATGAAATCTGGATGAAAAAAGTGAACGACGTTTCATATCGAAATGCACATTTCAAATACAGAATGAAAATATATAATACTTATGTACTTTATCACTTTTCTGAATTTGAAGATTTTTTTTATAATTTGATATTTTTTCACGCAAATAAGTTCCATTTTTGAAAATGTCACTTTCGTATTTACAAGAAAATAATAATTTTATATCATAGGTACTTCCGCATATTTAAGTGTTGTCTTTTTCCATGGAATTATCAATGGAATTTTCTATAGAAATCAAATCTGGATGAAACAAGTGAACGACGTTTCATGTCGAAATGCACATTTCAAATACCGAATGAAAATGTATAATACGTAGGTACTTTATCTCTTTTCTGAATTTGAAGATTCTTTTTATAATTTGATATTTTTTCACGCAAATAAGTTCCAATTTTGAAAATGTCACTTTCGTATTTACAAGGAAATAATAATTTTATATCATAGGTACTTCCGCATATTTAAAACCGGCCCTGTATTTGAGACAGGCGCCAGAATTTTATATCTCTAAACAAGTTAATTAAAAATATACTTCAAAGTTTTGGTTTTCTTATGGGATCTTATTCTTAGGAAGTCACCACTTAACTGACTATCGATTGGGTAGGTGGGTATTCCCCTTGCCCTCGTAGAGACTCGGTACGTGTTTATTAGTTTATTATGGTCGGGATATTATCGACAAAGGAAAAATGAAGTCAACTAAAAACTATCAAATAATTTGTCTATATTACCTACATACTTAACTCAAATATAAAGCACGAAATACTTTTGAGGCAGTAACTGTAAGGAAATCCAGTGAAAAATAGTAACTACGGATAAAAAAATCTTATGGATCAATAAATACAAGTTTTATTATATATGTATATATCTATATGCAGAACTGATAAATATTTAATAAAAACGAATAAAAAATCTTCTCGTCAAAACACCGTATTAATTGGTAACATCGCATTCGGAATATCAGACGTCACGGGTCTCGTCAACGCGTCTTCTAGTTTTGGATTTGTATGGAAAATTTTAATTTGTCGATTATATTTTGAATTTTATAAAAAAAAAATTGTGTTAAATTTTAACTTAATTTGGGTGACTTGAAGCTCTATAATTGTTGTTCATTATAAAAAACTCTTATTATTAATATTCATGGGCAAATCAATTTTCATTACGGATATTATGATAATGTTAACCCCTCAAGTACGTTTTGTTCCCCATGGGGAACAAAAGAAAGAGTGTGAAATACTATAATTATTCTTTGAGTTAAAGTTTATAAAGAGGTACATAATTTTATTTCTTATGGTTTACTATGAATAGAATATAAATTTATATACGGTAAAGGTCAGCCTTGTTTTGACATTTGACATTCTCAATTCAAAACCGATCGGCCATAGATTTGGAGCGTTTTGGCGGGCTTTGAAAAATTTCTACGAAAACTGACCATAGAAAAATAAAATATTGTACAGGTATTTAAGTTAGAACGTCCATTATTGACTAAAAAAATTAAAAATGGGCTGTAGTTTCATATTGTAAATGTTTATTTTTCTTTCAGTGCCGGTTACTCGAAGTTTATTTAAACAGTATACAATTTCAAACAATACGGCATGTTTAAATATAAGTACAACATGTGTTAAATAATTTTATTATTGTATGGTTTACATTACTTACCTCGCTAGGTGAGACCTGCTCTGAGGTAGGCGATGTTATGAGATCGAAGTCTTCCAACATTTTTCAACAACAAAAGAAATTTTCTTTTGTTGTTGTTTCAATTTTATCATGGTAGGTATACGATCTGACGTTTTATACTAGACAAAAATGAGGGCGCTGTAATCGTTTAAAGGGTTTTAAATTACAACACCGAGATGGCTCATAGGAAGATGAACGTAAGTTTTAAAAAGCACAATGATCCAAGTGCATATATTTTTTACTTTTACCAAACGGTATCCGAAAATTAGTTGTACTTCCGGAAATAAAATGATTCCACATCACATTCTAAGACAATTTTATGTGTAATTTTTTTTATTATTATTTTACGCTTTGTAAGGAGCATAAACATGGAAAGGCGATTTTTCAGTACTTCTGAAAATAATGTACCGAAATAGCCATAGATGTTAAACAACCAAAAAAAAAATTTGTGATGTTTTTCCTGTGGATGTTATTTTTTTATTATAATCTAAAATTTAAATGACATGGTTATAATTGTTTCAAAACCGGAATAAAACTGCATATTATCGACCCCTCGTAATAGCAAGCTTCCATCTAACATAGCAATGTCATGCGATATTGGGCTCTAGAGAGATATGCATTAGAGTTCATTATCGTATAACATTGCCCTGTCAGATGGAACCGTGTCATTCCAAGCGGTCGATATGTATATTACTCATAAAACATTTTTTAAACGTATTGTAAGCTGGACATGAGCTTCCTCGCTCGAAATTCTGCACAAAATTTGAAAAACCTTGGTTTTGCCATAGTAATGAAGATGTTTAGTTAAAATTGATTAAAAGTTGAAAATATTCTACCAAGCTGTAGGTAGATATTATATATTAAAAAAAAAATTATCATAAGGTAGTTCCCAAATAAACCCAAAGGCGTAGACACCTAATTGAGACATAAATAGTCTGTAATAAAATAAATAAAATATTTGCAAATTTTACAATCATCGCTAATTATAATTTCTTTGGAAACGCCCTAACTATCGCCAATAAACACATTAAGGCGGTTTTTCGACCCAAGACATATAATATTTACAAATAGACATTAGACTACCGTTCTGGGGTAATTTACCACCGGCCATTAGCCCCGTCGGGGCAGGCAGTGGCGGCACATTCTTCTAAGGGATCGCTAAATGCCGTTTTATTGGGGCCAGTATAAAATAAGGGAAGGTACAGGATACGCAAAAAAAACTTGTAATTAAGTCTTTTAATTTTTTATAATGATGGCCTTTAATGTGTTGCGGTGATGAAGAACATCTTTGATTTTTTAGCTATGTCATATCGCAAAAACAGTGGCGTGCAGCCCATACAGGCTGTAAATCTGTGGAAAAACGAACCATTAAAATAAATTCGAAGGAAGTATATATTTTTTAAGTGCTTCATATTTTTAAGATATGGGTTATTAAATATTCAATAATCGACATTAAAAAAAAATCCACCTGTCACTAATTGTTATGGCCGACTGAATAAATAAGTTCCTTACAAAATTCGTGGAAAGAATACGTTTTTATCAGAAATTTGCTGCAATTTAAAAAAAATTATGGTGTGTTTTTAGGGTAGTCACTGCTTTTCAGCCTTTATGGAATGCACGCCACTGGGAACCTACCGGTGGCCTGCACTCCATAAATATTAAAAAGCTGTGCCTACTCCAAGAAAAATGAACCATAAGTAGACTTTTTTAAGTAACAAATTTCTAATTGAATTGTATTTTTCCATGAATTTGGCATGGAACTTGTATGCTCATTTATTCAGTTGGCAACAACAATCAGGGGAAGATCATAATAAAATAGTAATTTTCACATATTCATATCCGAATTTTCTAAAGTACACACAGCCTACATTTGGTCAAAGAGCAATGGACACCACTGAATCATAGTAATATATCTACCCAATGCCAATATTACGTAGCATTGTCAGTTTTGATCAGAAATTTGTCGTATTTTTTATTAACTATAAAAAAAATTAGTGTTCGAAAAATCTTAGGGTAGGCATAGCTTTTCAGCTTTAATGGACTGCACGCCACTGGTACCTACCAAAAGAAAAACGAACCAGTAAAAAAACATTAGATAATAGAAAAGTTTAAAAATATTTTTAAATATTTATTGCAAATTTTTTATAACCTAACTTGATAATGCACACCACTGGAACTTACCTAGTTAATAGTAACTATTCCTGAAATGTTTTTACTTCATTTTTAAATAAAATTTAAAGTAAATCAAATTTTATAATGTTATTATTAAGTTCTGCGAGTATCTTAGTTTTTAATTATTGTTTCAGCTATTGCTATTTTTTTTTCAGTAATTGTTTCTGAAATAGTAATTGTTTCTGAAATAGTATTTTTCCATCCACTCCGTAGTCGAGTGGTCAGTCAGAGCAGGGCGTAGTGGAGATGAGAGGTACAGGATTGAGAGATGGCGAGATGCTGTAATAAACCCATTGAAAAGCTTCCAGTTCCGCCTGCAGACTGTACCTACCATTCCTTGCATCTGTGTGTATATGTGTGTGCGTGCTTGTATCAGTATTATATTTGTCAGTCCGGTTTTTAAAACAGAGTTTGAGATAATTAATTATGAAAAGTTTGGAAGAAATTAATACAGATTTTTACTGATTATTATTTTTTTAAGTTTAGCAATCAATTTGATTTTAACATAACCCACCTTATATGCACAGATAAAATGCATCTAATCATTCATACCTTACATCTAAATTAGTCATTTGCCTGCATGGTTTATTAGAAGCGAATCTAGCAGTCGACAATGGAGTGATTTTACCAAACCCCGATGTACGGTAGTGAGGCATGGAACTGGCAGAGGAAGGATGAAAGTAGACTGAATGCTGTGGAAATGAAACCTCTGAGGCGTATGTATGGTAAAACCATGTAAGATCGTGTGAAAAATGCAAGGCTGATGCGAGCGTAATGAGTAAGATTAAGAAAGGGACGCTTAAATGGTTCGAGCATGTAGAGCGCGTCAACGAAAAAGGAACATAAGCAGAATATATGACGCGAAAGTGAAAAGTAGAAGAAGCCGGGTATGTCCCAAAAAGATATGAAACGGTCAATTTTACCAAATAATTGACTCGGGCCATGTCAAGCGTCAGAATAACAAAAGGGTATGTATGAGAAAATGTGTGAATGTAAATAAAGCAAGGAGTGTGCCAAGACGGAGTTGTTTGACGGCCCGTCCTCTCTGCCCACCCCCTGCGGAGAAACGGTGTGATGATTAGTTAGTTAGTTAATTATTAAATCAACTTTCATTGACGGTTAGACATCCGATAAATCTTTTAATTGATTAATTACTTCATTTCATTATAATATATATTTTTTAGATTGTAATAATCTTGTTTCGCCCATATATTGAACTATAATACCATAAATAGGTAGTAAAATATTTTTAAAACCAAAATTAAAAAACGAAAAAAAAAGTACAGACTTTTAAAATATGCATTTTTTAATTAATTTTTATTTATGGGAGAGAGGGACGTCGGATAGTTATTATTTATTAATTCAAAATAATGATAATATTATTACGCAATACGATAAACATAATGTTTTAAATAGAATAATATTTATTAAATATTTTATAAATTTACATAGGCTTAGCATTTATCAAAATCTAATCAGAAATATTACTTTTTCTGACCCATTGTGTTTTACAAAATATTTAAAATACAAATATGATTTTTAAATTGGAGAAAAATATTTTTTTATCTTTTCTCGTTGTGTTTTTGTAAATAAACATTACCAAAGATTTTTAATCAGCAATACAAAAAAAAACATTAAAGTTATATAGTGTTCATGAAAAAATTAAACTTGTAATTGTTCTTTTTTTGTTTTTTTTTTTCACACAAACAACACACTGTTCTTTTTTTTATTTATCTTATGTTACAGAAAAACCTTCACAACATTTTTTAAGGATATTCAACTTTTTAAATGTTTCTGTAAAACATGTGTAGAACGGTCAGAAATGTGTAATATATCTGATCATATTTTGATGAATGCTAAGCCCCTATAAATTAAAAAAAACGTAATAAATATGTTTCTCTTTAAAAACATCATGTTTATCGTATTACACAATAATATTATCATTATTTTGAATTAATAAATAACAACACTCCGACGTCCATCTCCCCGTTATTTAAAATATTTTGTTATGAACTAAAGAATAAAATCAAATAAAAAAAAAAAATTAAAAAAACTCGAATGAGTTGGAATGAAAAATTTCAACATGCCTTGAAAAACCTATCCATATTCTTTTAGTAGACACCCCAACAAAAGTGTTGCCATAAATCATAACTGAATAAGAACCTACCGACAGGCAACACTACAACTTAGTAGTCCTTTGAGCTGCCGCCTCCCAGCCATATAATAAATAAATAACACAATGCTAACTGATATTAAATTCTAAGACCCTTCCAATGATGGTCGCCGATTTTTATTTCTGTTTACGACAGCCATGTCCAAATAGAGATATTATTATGCAGTATTTTCAGCCATGAAATTGGGCAATAAGGCCCTGTCAGCACTCTGATATTTTGAAAATGGAACTGGCCGCAGACGTCATGGAAATATAATCCATAGATAAACGTGACAAAAGACTGGTAACTTGAATGCCCGCAGTTTGTTTGAAATGCTTCCAAATTATAGAGATGTTATTTTTATTTGTTGTTCCTACGTAGGTAGGTAAAGTCTTATTTTCCATATTTAGTAATTATAAATAATTGTTATTTTATAATTAGGTAGGTACTACTAGATCGTACCCCGTAATAATGGTGAGAAAAAAATTGCTAACTTATGCACGTAACATTTGTAATTTTTTCTGAATTTCTATTTTTTCAGAACAATTTATTTGAATCTAACGGAGGAATTTATCTTTATATGTCTTGGTTTATACACCCCTTTCGATATATTAAAAGGTAAAGCAATCACTTTGTGTCTAACCACACAATAAATAAATAAATTTGAATAAAAATAAATTTAAACAACATTTTATTGAATACATAAACCAACCCTTTCGGTTCAGTATGAACCTAAGTACTTCAGTGTTGTATAAATATATACCTACTATATTAAAACAAATTTACAATAAAAGAAGAAACAAATAATAGAGGGAGGGAACATTATACTTAATAAACAAATAATTTTAAATATTTGTAAATGTAAATAATTATTATCAAAAATCTCAAATAAAATCATTTGTATTATATATAGGGTTATTAATGTGCGAAATAAAATTTTGTACAACAGAATTGATCTAAGACAAGTTAATACAATAGATTCAGATATGATATACTAACAATAAAATAATAATAATAATAATAATAACAACAATAATAATTAATATTATTATTATTATTTCTATTTTTGAAACTGTTAATACATGGTGGAATTCCATTATAGTGTATTATAATAAAACAAATATAAAACTTTTTTCCACTTTAATTTTTATTTGACCGTAACCGGGTTTCAGCTCGTTAGAGCCATCTTCAGACTGGTACAAATTAAATAACACTTTACTAACTGGGTGAATGACAAAGGCGAATTGTCGAATGTAGCATCACACTTATTAGAAAATAAACACTCGTTTGATAAAGACAAAGACGTTAAAATCCTCCATACATGTAATAAACGGCATAAACTCGATAAACTAGAATCTTTAGAAATTACTCGCTTAACTAATAAATTAGACCCTAACTTTGATATAAATAAACAATTAGAATCTTTTGTTAAATCACCGCTGTTGTACCCATTGTAATTATCGTAATAATGTTGAAAGTAAATATGTATTTAGTTTATATAATGACCATTCCTACTCCAATGCAAACATGTACCCCTTCAAAAGTAATTAAAAATTCCCACACACCATAAATATAATAATGATTTGACAATAAAATTAGACCAGTACTAAGTCACATTACTTGTAAGGTTTTTCCCCTGAATAATTTCGAAGTAAATAAAAAAAAAAAACCAAGGTGATTAGAATACTAGAATTACTAAAACGACCTAATAACAAATGTAATTAAGATAATTGATTTAAACCCTTGTAGTCCACCCCTCTTCCCCTCGCCCATATGTTGTGTATAAAAACCATAGATTTAGAATAATTTGTACCAGTCTGAAGATGGCCCTAACGAGCTGAATACGGTCAAATAAAAATTAAAGTGGAAAAAAGTTTTATATTTGATTTATTATAATATACTATTATTATTATTATTATTATTATTATTATTATTATTATTATTATAAGATTAAATTTCTATAGCGCAGTTTTGTGAAGGTTCACCTCAAGTGCGCTTTATACTAACTAACCTAACCTAATATAATTGTAAAATAACCGATATACTACTTACTATATATGTTATTATAATATACATATACATGCAAATTAAAACTAAGCCATAAAATATTAATGAGCAGATATTATAATATAACAATTTAGAAACTAAGGGTGTAAATAATAAAATATCACCTAGGTACAAATAACAACAGAGCAAGATAAAATTATATGACATTATATACATGGTTTTTCACTGAATACTAAGGGAATTAAATAACTAGGGGAGAAAATCGCAACTAAATAAGCTATTGAGGATTAACAGAAAAAAATGTCCTGAAATTCTGTTTCTACGCACAATATGTAAGTTCAATTAGCAACACAATTCATCCGTATCTAATAGCCACCTTCTTAGATTATACTTGCCGTTAGATGTATAAATGAAATTATTACACACAGCCAGTCGCATGCATTATTCTATGACCAAAAGTAGACTGCGTGTAGTTTTTCATCATCTTCCACCGTTGTGGCCAACTGAATAAATGAGCGTTCAAGTTCCTTACCAAATTCATGGAAAAATCCTTTTTGACCTAAAATTAGTCTTTTTTCAAATTTTATTTTGATGGTTTGTTTTGAACTGCACGCCACTGTACACACCATCCTAAAAGATGACATAGAATTTAAGGGAAATTATTTCTCACAGGGCCTCCTGCGTGGAGTTACTGGAAAAAAATTGTAATTGGTAACTTATTTAATATTTTGGGTGCAATATAGTTTGGGGTTCTATCACAGAATTTGTTGGTTCATTTAGGAACCACCAATCCCTTCATTCTGAGTGAATCTTGTATAATGTGTACGGTTATGTGAAATTATAATTTAAAAAATAAAACAATAACTTTGTTTACATCACTTTTATTTGTTATATACTTTTGCCGACCGGGTTTCACCCACATAAGATACTCATGTGTTATAGATTGATAAAACTGGCGAGTGAAGGGCCAAGGGTGGAAGATCAGCAGGTACCTGACCGGGAACGGGGTGTACTTTGTTTTTTGGGAATAATTTAAGAATTGGACTTTTATTTAAATTTATTTGATTATTAATGAATGAATGTACTATTTGCGTTTTTGGCTTTCCTTATTTCTAACGCTTCTAAGTTATCTAGTCTAATGCCTATTCCATTTTTATACACTCAACTAGTGCCTGTATTTTTATTGAATGCGTCCTTATACAAGGAATCGGACAATATTCATACCCGAAATTGAAAAACTATATACAGCTTACCTTTGGTCATAGAGCAATGCACGCCACATCTACCTTTAAATAATCATAAAAATACTTTCGTTTCCTTTTGCTGACACTTATCTAAATAGCTATTCAATCGTAGAATAACGTATGAAACTAAATAAACAAACAATTAAAGTAAATTAAAATAATTTTTATACTTCGACAAAGCAACAAGAACAAATTGTTTGATAGTTTGTTTAGTTTTAAATACTTTATTTCTGCAGTCGAACTGTTCAGAGTATTGAGTTCCCACTCGGGCCTTACGAGTTCAATTTCCTGCTATCCGAGTGATCCAGTGTCGTGCATTGTTCTATAACCAAAGGGAGGCTGTGTGTAGTTTTCCAAGTTCCATTAATATTTGAAAATGGCTATTTTATTATCACTTTCCGCTGATTGTTATGACCATAGAATAAATGAGCGTACCAAATTCATTGTAAAATACATTTTGATCAAAAATTTGTCGCCTTTATTAAATTCTTCGTATGGTCTTCAGACGGGCTACGTGGTCGAGAAGAAAGGCTCTCGCCTATGAATCCAAAGGCCGCGGGTTCGACCTAGTGAAAAACCACAATTCAAAATTGAAACGTAGCTTGAAATGGCTTTAGCCGTGTTTGGTAACCATATCTGAATAACCAGGTAATTCCCCGCCACCCTTTTTCCCTTGTCTTTCATCTTCCCTTCTCCACTACCTCCGGCTTCTCAATATTCCCTAATTGGAGATGCCATACTCTCACTGGATATGGATGGTTGGGAGCAGTTGGGAATCTTGTGCAGTATTAACATTAAAAAAATACTTAGGATAGGACATCTTTTCAGCCTTCACTGCATGATTGCACAAGCATCTTTTTCTGTTTATTACGATGGTAGTAGGATGAATTATATTGTTACTCTAAGGATGGTAGTAGGATGAATTACATTGTTACTCTAAGGATGGTAGTAGGATGAATTATATTGTTACTCTAAGGATGGTAGTAGGATGAATTATATTGTTACTCTAAGGATGGTAGTAGGATGAATTATATTGTTACTCTAAGGATGGTAGTAGGATGAATTATAAATATTGTCAAGCAAAATCGACACGATGGAGTTACGACGAAAACGGCCACAATTCGTTGAATTTATTATGTAGGTTACCTAATACGACTAATTCTCAGGTAGTGATAGTGTCGGTTTATTTTCGGCCTAGCAACACAATACCTAAATATTCCCTTTTCCACAGTTTAACAGTAATCTATCTACCTGCCAAAAGACATTACAGTAATTCCTTAAGATTAGTATCGGTAACAAAGCGTGTTAATTAGTATTTACCCCATTACAGGGCGTTGCCAGAAGTGCAGTGTTTATATTATGTTAATATTTGTGTGGAAAAAATGATAATTACTGTTTTGTAATTATATATATCAGTGGGTGTTTTGGTTTGCAGAAAATAAAATAAAATGATCGTTTAATTTTGTATAGCGATGGTGAATAATAGTGTTTTATTTTATTTTATTTATTTTTGGGAAAATTAACAGCAAATCTATAATTTACGTAGATATAACAATAAAATCAATAAATCATGACAATTATAAATGTTCCTCTGCTGATGATAAATACTATGAGTAATGTGTGACAATATGCAGTTTTACATCAGTTAGCTTAAACTATGTCAGTCGGGGGTGGGGAGCGTGAAGGGGGACATAGGAGTGGAATAAAGGTAAAAAAGGACTGGAGTAGATGGAAAGGTGGATTAAGTTATCTAGTTTGAGAGCGGTCGTGAAATGGAAAGCTGTTGAACACAAGAACGAGACGTAGAAGCGACCCATTCTCATGTGACAAATGTCAACTGTGTAAAAATGTTGGGCACGCGTTTGGCTTATTACCTGACTGTGCACCGGTGCCGAATGGATCAATGATGCTAGTTCCTCAGAACATCTTCCATTAAAATACAGGAAGGACAAGGACAGCATTCCCACCTGACGTCTGTGGTCCAAAGATTGCAATCCGTTTGTTAAGACAGGCGAATCTATTAAACGGACCGCCCGTTTCTGCACAGAGTCAAGGGTTTTTTCAAATATTTTGGGTATCTCGACCAGAGGTGGCTGCCAAATTTTACAGTGGGCGTCATAAAAAAAAGTCAAAACTACCAAGTATTACAATTTTACTGCACTTTAAACATCGCGTCATTATAAAAAAACCACTGTTACGTATATATACTGACCGAGAGCGAGTACGAAATGAATGCCATGTGTGCGTTATGAATTCAGCGAATTTGTCCCAAGAAATAGTTCATTCATTGTCATTCTCATGGGGCTTCGGCGGAAAACCGTGCAGAGTATGCAATCCTTCGGAATCTACAGTGCGACTATGTGCGTAGCTTTATTTTTTGTTTGTGATTATCGTGTTTTAAGTTGTTATTACTGAAGATGTGTCTTTTTTTATATTAAACTAGTTGATGTGTATGTACTTGGTATTGCTCGGGATTTGAAATAAAGTTACGAAGTTGTGAATTCTTGCTTGTCATTGGGTGCCATAATTGATTTGACAGCGAAAGTAACTATCTCCAAATAAAGAAACATTCTTTCGATTATTTTATTTCATTCCAAATGTTTATTTTTTCAAAATATATCTAAATCATAAAGTTCTTAAGTAGGTACCATTTCGTGTTTTCCATTTTGTAAATATTCTACCCAACAAAACTTTCTTTTGAATATGCAATCTGTGGCTAACCGGAGTGTTATATCTATGGGCTAACCTAAATAAAACCTGGCGGGTTTAATGTTTTTCATACTAATTTTAAAACGTTATAGCAACAGTTTTACATATTGGATTTCATTCAAACTACTTTCTAAACCTTCCCGGCACTAATAAAAACAAACTGTGCTATTTTCATCGAGAACATCGAAGACAAACAAAGTTAAAAACTTATATTGATTTTTATATATATTGATAATAACGAACAGTAATGTTTCATAAGTAAATTGTGATTGTCGCATTTAAAATTCTTGTTTGTGACCTCTACTATTTATTAGCCACGCACGTTTTAATAAATCGCCAAATTGTTTCTTGTTGCTAGGTCGCTAATCTCTGGTGCAGTGATTTGATGAAATTCATTTTGATCTATGAAAAATTATATAATATTATGGAAATGAGCAACATAGAATTTTTTTTAATAAAAGCAATGGTCTTTTAATCTCTGGTTGAATTCCCAGTGGGATAGGCCATGAACCGCCGCTGACCTATGTAGGTTGTAGTTTTGTATTTATTGTTGTTATTTATATTATTATTTATGGCAATATTTATAAATATAGATACTCTCAGTATCGCCCTGGTGAAAGACTAGCATTCAGAATCGAAATGTTGCCTGAAATGGTTTTAGCTGTATTTTTGGTGACCAGATCTGAATAGCTTGGCACTTCCCAACATTCCATATCCTTCCTTTCCCCATACCCTACAGCCTCACAACATACCCTAATTGAGAATTCCATAGTCCCACTGTCTTCGAAAAGTCGAGAGCGGTTGGGGAACTCTTGCGGTACCTATTCACGCATAAAATATAAAATAAAAACATTTTAAAAAACTATTTATTTTTGCCAGGTAGGTAAAACAGTAAACATGGTGGTAACGTGGCAGCGTGAAATAGGCCAATAACATAAAATAGCAATATGAAATCCTTTCCAGCAATTAAAGCGCTAATGAAAATAAATTCTCGGGGAAATTGCGAACAAACCTTCGTCAATTTAATTTTCCCCGACGTTCATTTATGCTCCATAATCTTTGCTTATTCGCGCCCATCTCCCTCTCGGCCGGTGCGGTAATTACGCCACTGGTGCGAGAGGGACGAAGCTTAATTATGTTCATAATCCCTCGGTTACTCCGTCTCTTTCGCACACAATCGAAATTTAATTAATAAAATGTAAAATGTGAGTTTGTTGGATTCTTCATTATTGCAATAAACTTTTTATTTTTATGTGAATAAATCGCTAGGGTCCTAATTGTTCGGAGCCAGTGGAACTATGTCGTCCCAATTGGGGCTGATGTGTTGTGAGGCTGAAGGTAAGGAGATGCTGTTCAGGTCTCGTCACAAAACACGCGTTTCATTTCAAGCAATGTTTTCAATAGTCATTTCATATCGCCTTTCAATTTGAACCTTTAGTTTACTGACCAGATCTGAATCGCCTGGTTCCTTCAACGTTTTCGTACCATTTCTCCATCGTCTCCTCTGAGTATTCTGCCGCGTTAAGTAAAAACACAGTAATTTCCAAAATTATCAAAAATGAGTTGAATATTGGATGTTATTAAGTATTATGTTTTACATGAGACATAATTTAATATTACTCGTTTTTGTATTAAAAAAGATGATATTATTTGTGATATTATCGCAATTTAATCGCTGTTGGTAAGTAAAAAAGCAGTATCTCCGTAACCGTAAGTACAAACACAGTCTCTGCTTTGAAGTTACTGCGTTTATACTTTTTTTTATCTACCATGTTGAAATACATTCTCCCACAGCACTGTCTTTCACTCTATGGCGGTGTCTTTTTATCTTTTGAGTGGCATTTGTTCGTTGCAGTTTTTGTGTTTTTATTATTCAAAAATCTGTTTTACGTTATAAAATAAAGATGCAGAGAGGTAAATACCCCTTTTTAGTAAAGACAAATTTACTAAGTTTATTATCTATCAATTCACCTCAGAATTAAAAAAAAAAATTATTTATTTATTTCAAGTAAGACTTACAACGATGTTGCATTCCCGTGAGTAGTCAATTAAACTCATTATGGGACTGTTCATTATTATATTAGGTTTTACAGAGTTTTCAAGACAAAAACTTACATGGAAATATAAAAATAAATATATAAACAATAGGTGAATAACATAAATAAATGTACAGGTTCGAAACATACAGAAGCAATAGAAATACATAGCAACGTTTTAGAGGACGGCTATCAGAACAGAGTTGTTACCCATAATAAATGGTTTTCAAAATAATAAAAAAAAAAAAAAGATTTTAAGACATCATTTCGAGATTTGTCCAAATCGCTCACTTGTCTTAATTCCCCAGGCAACTTGTTATAGTCGGTGTGAGAAATATATTCCAATTATTTCAAAACCGTATTTTGTCGAGTGTATTTTTGATATGTGTAGTTTGTGGTATTGTCGTGTATTATGTTGGTGGACGCCGAGATTATAGTTTAGTTTTATATTTATGTAAGTATGGCATAGAAACATATTTTAAATAGTGCTTGTTATCTCATGGCTAGGAGGAATAATCTTAAACGGTAATAATATAACAAATGTAACCTGTAATAAATTGTTTTCAAATTTTTGAAACAAAGATTTGATCATGTAACGCCATATTTATCTGGGTATTTCTTAGAGTAGGTAGATATATTCAATAGCCTTTTTATATCGAAAAAATATTTAAAAAATTGTCAGCCCACACAGTAAGAACTCATCTAGGCTAGCAATATAAAACCCTATTTATTACACACGTATTTTTAGCAAGGTCCTAAACCTAGTTTAAGGCTAAACGATGCGTAATATGAAGATCTTGAAAGAAATAGCGGCCAATATGAAAGAAGAGGAAAATGTTTAGAAATTTAAGAAGGAAGTGCAATTTTTAATGTAATCATTTTTAATTGTATATCGTGACTTAAATTGTAAAAATGTTTCTGTGTAGATATTATGTTCACATTAGAACACATGTAACCAAGGTACTTGTGCTCTATTTTAAATTAAGCAAACAAAAATAAAATATGCTCTCACAGATGCCGCTAAATTAAATATTTTAAAAGAAAAAAAACTTTTAGCACGTAATGCTTTTAAATATTGAAATGGTTTTTTTGTTGGAGGGTATACACGTGGAATATGAAATGGAATAAATTGTGACTGTAAATGGTTACTAAGTACAAGTCCTCCAAGAAACTTATTATACTACAGCATATTATTGTAAAACTAACATACAGTATTTTTATAAGTTTCTTGAATGACTTCAGCTTTAAACTTACAAAAAGAATTTATTCCATTTCATATTCCGTATGTACACCCGCCAACAAACAATTCATCTCAATAATTAATAGCATTAAGCTCTGCACGTGTTTTTTCTTCTCTACAATATTTAAATTTGCGCCATCTGTGAGTGCGTATTACGTGTTTCGTTTAACCTTAACATTGTTATTTTAAAGGTCCTAAAGTAAATACGGACATGAAGTTTTATATACGTAGGTAGGTACCTATATAACGATTCGGAGATTCTTACATGTTTTTTTCCCTGCAACGCCGGGCTATTAGTAAGAAATATAAAATCTGAGAGAGATGGAAATAATCTAATTCCCAAAACAGTTATTACGCCTCTAATATTCCCCGTTGGTTCTGTCCCTCTTGTGCGTTAGAAAACGCGATGAGAGCGAGAGAGAAAATAGATCATAATGTCAATAATTATCCGAAAGTCTGTCCTCTTTCAACGCCGCTTGATCACAATCAGTAAGAGTGAAAGAAAGGATGGGGCATTTTCAAAGGCCCTTATTACAAAACCGCCATTGTTGAAAAAATAAATGATCCGTCTCTTTTACGCGAAGCTTGGATGCCGTGGAGATCGCAATAAAAAATAATTCGTCGTTAATAATTTATTATATATCCAAATTAATTAACTAAAACTGTTAAGTGGCCGTGTGGTCCAAAGCGTCGTATATCCATACAGGTTTCGCGGGTTCAATCATCTGCCAGTTAAGTCCTCCATGAAGCAACATTTTCACACTAGAATAATGGCAGCAGGAGTATTCCAAATGTTATTAAGTCATTTGTAAGTCAGAGTGCTGTCTATCTTTAAAAGAAACATCGTCACAATAAGTGGCGGGATTTTCTAACTTATAGGTGATACTACCCGAGAGCGAGCCCGAAATATATTCCAAATGTGCGTTATGAATTCAGCGTCTATGGAGCTTGCTGTCCTAAGAAATAGTTCACACATTTTCATTCTAGTGTTACTTCGACGGGAAACCATATCGAGGGTGCTTCGCAAGGCGACCGCGTGCGCAGCTATATGAAGATTTCTTAAAAACAAATTTTGTACGGAACATTATTTTGCAATAATGGATAGATTTTTTTTGTAATTGTCTTGTTTTAAGTCGTTAATTACTGAAAATGATATTTGGTTACATTTAAAAAAACGGACAGCAAAATTTCTAAGGTAAAATGTGATTTACGAATTTAAAACTATTTTTTGTAACCTAAGACGGCATTATATTATTCACTAGCCACGGACGTTTTAATGAATCGCCGTATTGTTTCTTGTTACTTGTTCGCTAATTTGTAATGAGTAACATTGAGAATGGGACTCTTAGATGGTTTGGGCATGTAGAGCGAATGAACGAAGAAAGGAGTGTAGGAAGAATATATGACGCGAATGTGAATGGAAGAAGAAGCCCGGGACGCCCGAGGAGGACATGGCACGATCTAGTGAATCAAATACTTGAGTCGGGCCATATCAGAAGTCGGAATAATGGGAGAGAATGTATGAGACGATGCATGAATGTGAATGAAGCAAGAATTGTATGCCAAGATCGAGTTGTTTGGCGGTCCGTGCTTTCTGCCGACCCCTGCGGAGAAACAACGTGATGGTTAGTTAGTTAGTTAGAAATGATGATATTCGTTCAGGTCTAGGAAAATATACATTTATAATTTTGAAAAGAGCAACATCGTTTTTTTTTAATACGGATGGTATCTTTATATCATTTTTTTAATTTCCGATGGAACTCCCACTAAGATTGCCACACACCGTCACTTATCATATTCATCACATAACCCTGTCTTGGCACACACTTATTTCTTTATTCACATTCATAAATCGTTTCATACGAAATTTACTCTTCTACTATACCTTCCTAATCTTGAAATAATCCATTCTAAAATATTTTTAGATTTATTATGATTTTGTGTGACACCCCCGACTTCTTCCATTCAATTAAGATTTTTTTTCTGGCACTGGTCTTTCTGTCCATCGTTTTTGCATGTTCAAACCATCAAAACGTCCTTTATTAATTTTGTTCATTACCTATCTACGTTAATGCAAACTTTCCGAAGCTCTGTAGCAGTGGCGGGCCTTGCCCTATGACCAAAGGTAGGCTATGTGTAGTTTTTACAAGTTCGGGTATGATTTGTTCATTTGTTATTTGAAAATTGGTATTTTACTATCAATTGTCGTTGCCATCGAATAAATGAGCGTATAAGGTCATTACCTAATTCATGGAAAAAAAATATTTTGATTAGAAATTCATTGTATTTTTCATAACATTTTTTTTCTTAGGGTAGGCACAGCTTTTCAGCCTTTAAGGACTACACGCCACTGTTAGGTATTCGTAATACTATCAATTTTACATATTTTTAACACACATACGCCACAGGGATCTTATTTTCTCAGTACTTAGTTTATATTTGACCTATCTCCCACAATTGCTTGCCTAACTGCCAAACTTTTTTTTCTTCTTAAAAAATAAAACATTTTAAACCAAACAACAAAGACACATACACAACAGTTTGACATGGTTAAATCAGCAGGCGGTCGAAGGAAGAACTAACGAACGAAAAAACCCTACATAGATTTTTTAAGTGCCACGAAATCTACACTAGCGACGCCACCGATCGCAAGTTAAGTCAAGGCGAATAAACTTTTCTCTAGGAATCTACAAACAGTTAGGTACCTACTTATTTAAATCCTTGATATTTTGGTAGATTTTTCAATAAAACTAATAATCGAAGAATCCGACTTCATTCTAAAATCTTGAAATTTCCAATGCAAGCGTCTGAAAGAGAAGGATTCCGTTCAATTTGGTGCGAAAAAACAATCTGTCTTCCCATTGGCCAACAGCTTCGAGGGCGGAGCCACAAATTTTCAAATTTCGAAGGGAAACCCATTAGACTCCTCCCCTTTCTTCCGCGGTATATAACCAATGTGGTGAGATCATTTAATCAGTCGATGACAGTATTAGCAAGTGGACTCATCGAAGTTATTTTACAAAAATTAACATCTTCGACTTTATATAAATTATTCAATAATTAATTGCATAAAAACGTGTTGATGAATTTTGTCATTAGTTTCAAATCATTAAAATATAAACATTTGTGATAAAAAAATTATTGATCCATTTTAAATTTTGAAGTGTTTTTTGGGTGTTGGGACAAAATGTTCTGAAGTGTTAATGACAGTTTTTTGTGTTTTTCTTCGAGTTTTGAAAATTTTTGATTTTTAAAACGCCGAGAACATTATATTGAAGATGCAAGGATTCAGGAATTACGGTGTTGATGTTCACAAAAACCCTAATAACCCTTCGATAGTTGTGGATCTGATGCCGCCGCAGTACACGGGAATGGGGCCCCATTCACCTCCGGATTCTCCCAAAAGCAAAGGTATGAACGCATAATCATAGACTAATATGACATTATTGCAACATAAGTTGTGTAGGTACTGACTACTCAAAAATTATGTAGGTACTCCATTACGTTTGAACTTGTTCCCTCCCATCTTTAATTATTTAAAAATAGAACAATACAATAGTTTTGACATTACTATGTCGACACGACGGGCAATAAAGATGATATAAAGATTTTTTGTTACTGTTATGTGCATTGCGTATTTCATATTACTTATATTGTCATTTGTTTGTTGTAAATAAATAAATAAAATACTTACGTACTTAGATACAGATGATTTGAGATTCAGTAGATACTTTCATAATAATTTTTTGAACCCGGGATCTCATGGTAAATCCGGAAAATGGATTATAAGGTCCTGGGTTCCAATCCCAATTGCTACCGTTGTCTATTTCTCTTCTGTGCCTTTTCGGTTTCGTGTTTCGTTTAGAGAGTTGTAAAAAAATATTTAATATAAATACTGTAATATAGTGGGTGTTATTATTAGATCATTTGAAAAATAAACATGCGAGGAAATATTATTCTAAAATAAGATATTTGGTAATAATAATAATAATTTATTAATTTTTATAGCCTCGTTTTAGTGAAAAACCACACCAAGGGTGCTGTACAAATATTACTTCATATACTATATCTATCTATCTATCTATCTAGATACAGAAAATCTCCTTCATCACTTCAGATAAACACAATTTTATTACAGTGTTTAAACTTGGAGAGGGTACGATTTTGAACACAATATTAAAACACTGCACGTTGCATGATTTGAAGCTACCATTTTATCCTTCTTTTCTATTGATTACTTACATTTATTTTAATATTAGTGGCAAGAGATGAGTTGATATTTGTTTTTCCTTTATATGAAATGCTATTTCGCAACATGCATTTCATTTGATAGACCTACTTATCGGTTTTATAAAATTTGGATAGTGTTTATTTACTCACAAACAAACATAGACAGGTAGGTACCTATTAAATTACCGTGGTTCTTAAAATTACATTATCCGCCTTCAAATAATACATAAAGCTGTCACGAGTGAAAATAATTAACTAGCGGAACTTTTTTAATAAGTAAATCGTTTTTAAATTCAATAATAAAATAATTTCTTCGTTAGATTTTTAATTATTTTGTGGCGTCATGATTAAAAAAATAATAAGAATTACTTCATTTACATCACTGTTTTTAATAAATAAATATCAACATGTTTTGAAAGCGAAGCTATCCTCATCAGGATACAGAATTTTGTCTTTTATTTTTAGTAAACTTTGTATCCTGATGGGGAAAGTTTTTAATTCCTATTAATTTATGAATAATAATAGCCATTATAAAATCTTAAAAACTAAAAAGGGAGTATTACTAATTAAACTTAACACAATAAAAACAAATATTAAAAAATGTTATGACTTACGACACAGACTATATAACACGTCTCCGTAATTTTTTAAATATAAATTTCAATAATAATCTATTATTTTTCCACATTGATATGAGATAACTAATAATTTATTTTCATGTCTTATTAGGGTCTGACAAACGATAATAAAATTATAAACATTAATTACATCTATACCTTTCTTTAAATCTAGAAAACCCATTGAATACATTTTTTGCACCCATGTCATAAAACTAATAATAGAACATATACTACCTTACTTACCATCATCATTAGCATGTAGAATACGATATATATGTACGAGTATGTATATTACCCTCAAACTGATCGAAGGCATACAAATGCAGCTGTGATGTATCATATACAAACTCGCCCACTGCTATTCGATATCAGGTTATGTTATGATTTTGTAAATAGTAACATGTTGTACATAATTTATTCCAAAATATAAATATGCTAGTTGTAAGCCTCTATCACTAGTTTTAAGTCTCTAGCTACAGGTCTAAGTTGTAAGTCGCTAGCTATATAAGTCACTAATTATAAGTCTGAATTATTTAGTTTCTAGTTATAAATCTTAGGTGTAAGTCGTTAGTGATACATCTAAGATAATCTAAGTGATAAGGTATACGTTAGATAAATTATGTTGTAAAGCGACCTTGATGTGATTTTCTCGAGAAAACGGCGCTATATAAATGATCTATGTGTTTTTATTATTATTACAAAGTGATTATTATACGTGTTAGGATCCTCAAATATTGTACCTACCCAAAGTTAAATATTCATTAATTTTATTATCTTGCCAATGTTACTACTATTTTAATGTTTTTATTAATTTTGATCGCCTCTGAATTTAGTTTACATATTTAAGTTATAATTGATTTTAAGGTACCTAATAAGCCTTCCTTTAGCCAACTTTTGAATTGCCTTTCAGTGTTCATCTTCAGGGTTCAAGTAATGACCGGGAAAACAATTTTAAACATCTTCTCTTCAAGTCTCTGTCTAATCTTTCATCAGCGTAATTATTTCTTATATTAAGTTTAATAAAACCGCCTGCGAGTGTTCAGAAAACCGTAAGATTTGTACCCAGTTTTGACAATATTTGTACCCCAATAAAGTACCCCAGAACATTGGTGTCCCTTTGTCCCTTGTCGGCACTCGTACCAATATAACAAACAATGACACAGTAAAGTTAATCTCATTTCCTTTACAGCGGGCAATTAGTACACGGACTTTATTACTTTTTGTTTATTACAAGTCTTAGAAATTTAGAAAAAGTGCACGTGATCCGTTGCCGCTTCATGCTCTCCATTTCCCAGCCTTTCTAAAGCGGATCATTTCTGGTCGCTACCATAAAACGAGGTATTTTCGACTTTACAGCTCAAAAACAACACAATGTATGACTTTTATTGTTCTTTTGACCTTCTGGAAATTATTTCTCGAGCGTTTCAGGTAAAATGCGACATAGTTTCCATTCTTCAAAACTTATGTTGCTATTCGAATTATTTTGATTATGGTACCTACCTATATCGATTGTTGGCTACCATCAAGAGATTCAAAAGCTTAAGAGTGGTAGATGCCATGGTGAAAGACCACCAATCGGAATTAAAACTTTAATTCAAATAGCTTTAGCCGTGTTTGGTGACCGAATCTGAATAGCCGAACCCTCCCTTTTCCATCTTCTACCCTTCCCTACTCCCCACAGCCTCACAAGAAGGTCAGCAGGGTATTTTAACAATGTTATTTCTAAGGTATATGTGATAAATAACAACACAATATACCTAAATTGGGGATGCAATAGTCATACTGGCTCCAGAGAGCTGGGAGTAATTGAGATTCTTGTGCGGAATTCATATAATAAAAAGAAACTATGATTTCAATTTGTTTCCGTTAATATTTCCTTTCTTGGTGCATCTTCCTACCAATGATTAGATATCATCAATTTCTAGCCGATAAAAATACACATCATATTATTTGATAACATCTGAAACGACAGCAAAATTGAAGAATTTGTCTCGGATAGTAAAATCACATATAATCCCCGCAACTTGTCGATGAAATCAAAACAGATATTGTCAAATCAACGCAAATAATTTAATGTAATCCTGCCACGCGCCGGTCACCCTTGTGCGACACAATCACCCCTTAAATTGCACCCCAAAACTGGGGCTTCCCGGAGTTAACCGGGATGTAATTCCCAAGAATTAATCGCGCGGAACCGGGAACCGGTGACAATTCACCGATAATCAATTGTCGGCTAATCGGGCACGCGGACAATTAGATCGGTCAACGGATAAATGAATTCGGAATACGTTTAATTTTGTCATTATTGATGGGGACGGATCGTATTGATTGGATAATGGAAATTGCAAGTTTGACCATTTGGGGTGAGGTTTCATTAAACGCCGACAGATGTATGTGTTTGACAAATTTATTAGGTAATTGGCTCAATGTGCGGGTGGGTGTTCAACTTTTATTTAA
Organism: Halesus radiatus; assembly: GCA_022606495.2. Classification (NCBI taxonomy): domain Eukaryota; kingdom Metazoa; phylum Arthropoda; class Insecta; order Trichoptera; family Limnephilidae; genus Halesus; species Halesus radiatus. The sequence continues at coordinate 105,863 of JAHDVE020002938.1, read as the reverse complement.
GGTTACCCATTATGAAGTTAACTCTAGGTAAAACGACTCCCTGCCATCAATCCGGCAAATAAGTCTATTGTCAAAATAATAACACAAATATAAGGTCAACTTGACAATGATGTTTGGCTATTCTGTGGGTAATGTATGCCATTCAATGCGATTTTCCTTGTAAATGGGTTTGCTGACAAAGAAATTTGTAAATTTAGGGAACGGAATTTAACCGGTTGTTGGTAAATACTTATTAAGAAAACGTGAACGGTATTTATTCGCATTAGTGTCCTTAATGCAGGTGATTTTAAATAAAATGTTTTTTTTTTACTTTACCATGATATGTAAAGGTTGCTGATTCAACTCCCGTCGGATGAATCTTTAATGGTATCTAAATCAATTAACGGAATGGCTACGGCTTACTTATCGGAACTGTGCAGTACTAAAAATTCATGTCCACGACAGTCAACTCTTAGATCAGCGACGTCATCAGCTATCGGAAGGTTAAAAGAACCAAATAGCACGAAGTTGGAGAGCGTGCTTTCGGCGTGTCAGGCGCCAAAGCCTCGAATAAACTGCCACGATTTAAGATTGATTAAAGACTCGGCGGAATTTAGAGCGAAGCTTAAAACTCATCTCTTTCGAAAGTCATATCCATGAATGCTACAATTGCAAACCTAGCTAGCCTGTTAGTACCCACCTAAAGTAATTTACAGAAAAAAATTACTTGTCATAGTCCACGACATTGTAAATAACTATATGTAAATAATTTTCATTGAAAATTTTAGTGGAATTTTTTTTGCATTTTTCTTACATTTTAAAATCTCTTCTCCAGTCATAAATTCGTTAAAAAAACAATAATATTTAAAATAAATACCTACTCTTCGTTAGCCACTAACCTTCTGATAATTACCATATAACATCAATAATAAATAAGAATATATCAGTAAGTACAATGGAATGTGGAGTGTTTTCTGATATTGTGTCCTATGCATGCAAAATCATATCTTAACAAACTAAAACTTATAAAGTAACGCTTTAATCTGGTGTGACCTGCCAGCTTAAGTATGGTTTTGTATCTGTTTGTACATAATGAGATAAATCCTTGCAAATAATTTTTGTACAGAGCCCTTGAGGTGATATTCCACAAAAGTGGCGCTATATAATTAAAGCAAGTATTTAAATGCACGAAGCTGTAAGAACCTTCAAATAGTCATAAAAGACAGCTTTTTGTATTTGAATTTATAGGCCAATGCAGTTCTTCGCTGTTTGCAATTTTCATCTGGCTATCCATATCTGGTCACCAAGGATGGTGGCCTGTGACCGGGGCGATACTGAGAGTATCTATCACTTATTCCCACATCATCATTGAAAGGCATTCTAGAAAGTATCAAAAGAGGATCCCCCAAAATTCGGCAGCCAGCAAAAAAAAAAAACAACTCGACATATATTTATCTTCCTGACTAATTGTTAAAAGGACCGCCTGTTTCACAAGACACTTGAGAAAAAAGACACTTAGTAAATAAATAAAAACAAAACATTTATCTAATTAGTCCTCGCTAAGAAAAAAAATGTTCCCTTTTTACTATTAGCCAGTTGGGGCTTATTTTTCTCATGTTTTTTTGTTCTTGAGTGGATTTTGGTATATTTTGAAAATCTCCGACGGTTTTTTTTCGACGTTCGATATTTGAATTTGAAAATGCAGGCAGGAAGTCCGTCTCCCGAGCAATTAGCCGAGTGTTCCTAATTTGAATTTGAGTGTTTTTTGTTTGCTGTCTTTTAATGGAAGCGTTTCCGGATTGTTAATTGCAATTTTTTGTTTATTTGTTGCTCCATCATAAATAGGGTGGAACAAATTTAAAAAGAACCCACTTGCTTGAAATAATATACGAGTAAACACTTGAAAAGTATCATGGTAAGTAAGAACATTTAAAAAAAAAATAACAATCAATATACTGTGGGAATATTGATAGAAAATAAATATATTTTATTTAATATTTGGACGATTTTTATAGCGCCGTTTTTGTGAGAAATACCTCAAGAGCACCCTAAAAATGTTTTTTTTTACAATAACTATTTGCATTCACCGGTTCGTCGATCTATACTACCAAACTATATGTACAACGCATTTGACCAATGAAAGTGATGCCGCGTTAAAACATACATGTTATTAATTTTATGTACAGGAAGATAATATTATACAGGACCACCTGGCAGGTCACTTGATTATTAGTGAAATTTATATACGGTTCCGCACACAGAGGACATAATATCGGAAAACATATTATTGGAGATGTTATTTAATCCTGGTATTTATTTTAATAACTATGTTCCTGCTAGATTTTAGAAAAGGAAAAGCTTTTTTTATGATGGGTGGTACAGTACAGGGATTTGATTAGAATTTATCTTCCTAAATGTGATTCGTCCCTCGATAAGAAGCGGATTGAAGCGTGAGGTTTCGAATAATGTTAATGAAATAAGATAAATGTAATTATCTAGCTATTGAATTGTTGAAAAATACGTACCACACAATTTAGTTCTCAGATTATTTTTTTTTTACCGTTTTAATTGACGTTGTTGCGAAATAAAAATTACATACAGCAATAATTACACATTTCAAGATGGCAGCGCTTTTTTGCTGCTTTAGGTAAACAATCACTAAAACAATCGTGAGTGTGAATATTAAATAAAACTTGAAAATTGCCCGTAAATGATAAACCACCCGAAGGTTCCTTCCGTACCGCCTCCATCTCATAAAGATATACAGTAAAATAACCTTCGAGCCCTAAAAGATTTGATGACTTAATCAAACATTCAAAGAACGCGGCCTTTTTTGTGTACAGAAATAATGCGATGGTGCCACTGTGCGGCGGCACAGTGGTGAGACCATAAAGCCCGTGTTTACAGTTTACAAAGCCCGGTTCGACTCCTGTAGGGAACTTAGCGACCTGATACTAATGGTCTATTAGTTTCGGCTCCTTTGATAATAAAAAAACCTCCATTCTCTTTTTTTATTTTTTTTCAATACCCAACCCGAATGTTTATGTTTATTATAGAAATCGTTTCATTGATAGAAAAGCCGAGTTCTCCTCTGAGGCTGGATTCTACAGGATACACCTAACCTACAAATTCAACTGCTTTTAATATTGTCAACCTTTTGGCTTTCTCTTTTCAATGGTAGTTAATAAATCACTTAGATCTGAAATGGTGCTTAGTTTATCGTGTTTATTGGCTTTATTATCGATGATTCATACATAATATCTTTCTTATATTTGTCTTATCTAAGGTTTGTTAACACTACAGACACCTAACCTACAAATTCAGAGTGGAAAATACTCTCAGTATCGCCCTGGTGAAAGACCACCATTCGGAATTGAAACGTTGCTTGAAATGGGGTTTAGCCGTGTTTGGTGACCAGACCTGAATAGCCAAGTATTTTCCCCACCTTCCTCTTCCCTTCTCCTTCCCCTCCTTAATACCTTCAGCCTCATAACATTCCCCAGTTGGGGATGCCATAGTCTCACTGGCTCCAGAGGGTTGGGAGCAGTTGGGACTCTTGTGCGGTATTCATGTAAAAAAAAACTGCTTTTAATATTGTCAACCTTTTAATTTTAATCATTGAAGATAATATTAACACATCTCAAATGAGACATAAAACAGAAAAAGGTATCGGTCGCGTCTGGGAATCGAACCCAGAATCGCTGTAATATCTTTTATATATTTTTTTATCCCGCCGTTTTTTGTGAAAAATAACCTCAAGGGCGCCGTACAAATATACCTGTTACAATGCTCATTTCTAACTATAGACAATCTGTTATAACCTCAAAATTATTCTTAACAAATTGCATCCACCAGTTCATCGTTCAATAATACAATGTGCACAATGCGTACGACCAATGAACGTGATGCCGCGTTAAAATGTACATATTATTTATATTATGTACAGGCAGTTAATATAGCGGTCAGCTAACAAAGCATTAATGATTCGAGAGGATGCTCAATTCATGGTGATTAATGATTATATTTTTTGAAAATTTTAATTGTTAGAAAACCTGACTCTCGCGCTCGTATCATCCGAGGTTGGATTACATTATACTCGTATATTCTCAGCATTTTAATTCCAAAAAAGAAAATAAATAAATTATAAAAACATTACTATTATTATAAAAAAATGTCACAACGTAAATACCAATCTTTAGAAGAAATTTAAAAAAAAATGCAAAAAAATTCATTTAGATAACCTGACTTTGTTGACATTGTTATAAAAATGTCAGTCTTTTGCTTCCTACTTCTGTATTTCCTTTCGCAATATCAAAACAAAAACATACCACTTAAGGCCGTGCAGTAACAAATTAGGGGAAGGCACACAAAGCTTCTGTCGTTGACTAATAGTCCTTTTCGTCTAGACAAATGTAGTTTAATTTACAAGTGGTTTTAGCTTGTTAGTTGTTAGGGTGATTGAGATGTCTAAAATGTGACCCAATGGCGCATCTGCCGTTGGCTTCTTCAGTCTAGTTTACTGAAAAATTTGATTAGCTGAAGTACTAAAATATGCAATTTTTGCCATTCGAAAAAGGTAAAAATAGTCATTGTTTAGATAAACTTGCAACAGGTAGGTTAGTCCAAGTTTTAATAATATGTATTTCTTGATTGACAAGGAGACAGTTTGCATAGCTCTCGCGAGTACTCAGGCATAGGTTAATCTCCCATTTTACCTTATTCATTTGACAATAGCCCGGTACCTTTGATAAAGTTCACCAGGGTTGTCATTGGACATTCGGATATGTCTCTTGGTTCGACAATATGCCTTCCCAAGTAGCTGAGTCTTCTCATTAAAGCGGGACATTGGTACCATAGATGATTTGGAGTCTCTTCAACATCTTCACATTTCCTGCATCTATTAGCGTTTTCCACTTCCAATAGTTACATGTGTCTCCTGAGGTGGCAGTGTCCCGTCAGTAGCCCTACCAGTTCCCTCAGGGAGTTTCTGTCCATATTGAGTAGTTTCCTATTAGGTACGTCGACAAAAATTAAAAGAAGTGTGTCTTCCTTTCCTATTTCCTCATCAGGAATATACAGCATTCTGTATTAGTAGCTTCGCTTTCCAAACATTGATATGTATATATTAATAAAGTTGTTGTTGTTTTTTTTAATTAAATTATTAGTAATGACGACACAAAATGAATATCAATCATTTGAAGAAATCATAAAAATATTTCTACTTGTATATTAAAAATTACAAAAAAAAATCACCCCCAATAAATCTTAGATAAAATAATATTTCCTAATTATCTAATACAAATAGGAGTTTCTTTCAGCTAGCAAAGTCTTGAATATATGTATTAACTGTTTTATTTTAATACAATTTTTAATTTCAGCAGGTAACACACACCTTGTTCTTTGTCCAAGAATTGAGACTTGTAAGTAAACTTGTAAGATTGAGTATTGTAAGTGTGTAGTCTGTATTCGTAAGAAACTATGCGTTGTTCGGGTCAATTGTAATTGCGTAATCGATTATCCCATCATCAGAATTTACAGAAATATATTTTAATTGATCAAATTTCATCATTTTAATGCATTGATTTCTACAATATATAGACTTTTCATTCAACCCTATTTTTCAGACTGCATGTCCCCGGGGCCGGATTCGCACATGGCGGGCGGGGTTGGCGACCCGAACATACGCCGCTACAGAACCGCATTCACGCGAGAGCAACTGGCGCGCCTGGAGAAGGAATTTTTCAAGGAGAATTACGTCAGCCGGCCGAGGCGCTGCGAGCTGGCTGCGCAGCTTAACCTGCCGGAGAGCACCATCAAGGTAAATAATTACCATTTACAATCTTGTAAAAGTACATTTTTTAAAGCTTCATAGCTCTTGATGAAAGTAAAATTAAGAGCTGAAAACAGTGCATTGACACATAAATTTCATGCCGCTTAAGCTTGTCGTTCAAGAGTTTTAAATGGATTTTTCGAAGCTCTATAACTTATGATGGAAGTAAAATTGAAAGCTAAAAATTGTTGTGTTTACCTCGAAATACCCATCAAAAATATCTGTTCCAATTTCATAATGCTATAGCTCTTCTTTCGCGTGTTTTTGTTGGTTAGGGAAACTTTATGCTTTATGGGACGTGCATATGTAGGTACCTTTGTAGCAGTGGTGTGATCTGTGTGTAATTTGTCAAGTTCGGGTGTGAAATTGTGCAGTGAATATTTGAAAATGGTCATTTTATTAGCTTCCCAAAAAGTGTAAATTTGTAATATAGAAACAATTTATCAGTGTAGAACGATTGTGACATAAAAAATATTCACAAATTTATGGAAAAGGTATATTTTTCTTAGGGTGGGCGCGGTTTTTCAGCCTTTATGTTTACGTCGCTGCTTTTGGTTAAATTCCGCAAAATATGTCTTTTCTTGTCTTGATGGCGAAGATTTTGTGACCTGAAAATAATCGTGTAAATTTCACGATGCTGTAATGATTTTATCCAAAAACCCCAAAACGTGTATTGTTTTGTGGTTTTTCGCGAACCTACAATATAATTTATAGTGAAATATGTCGGATGTATAGATTGATTGGTATTTTTCTTGTAAAATATCCGAATGACGAATGAATTGAGCGCTCGGGGCAATCGTAAAAACGGAAAAGACAAAAGCCCGCTAAAACCGTTGAGAGATTTCCAAATAATAAACTTGCTTTACAAATAATAATAATTGTACATCCCGACCAATTATCACCCTTGTGACAAATGAACGCTGCGATCACCATTCAATGAACACCTTCAATAAAACACAAGGAGCCATGAATCCACGGAGAGTCGCCACTATCTAGAATTCTATAACAACATTTCTCAACGGGATACGTTTAAAAAGTAGTTTTTTTTTCACTGACTCAAATCGGCTAGAATACAGTGCTTGTATGCATTGGTAGATCACGACTGGCATATAAAGAAGAAATAATTGACTGCCGAGCGATTTCCACCCTTTATTTGGTACAAGGCAAAAAAAATCTTCAATATTTTGCGATAAATCGTAATAATATGGTCCTTCGAGCCGGATGAAAACGTAAGATTTTTGTAGCGAAAATGTTACATTAAGAAAAGAGTATAACAATAAAAATATGATGATTTGTATAGCGCCGTTTTTGTAAAAAAATCACCTCAAAAGCGCTGTACAGATCTTTTTTTTTCAATGCCCTATCTAATCACTAATAGACCAGGATCCTGTGACAGTAAACCCTACGTTGAAACTACTTTGTAGCGAGAATGGGCATTTAGTAAGTCTTAAAAAGCTGGCCTTCCGGTGAGCCTCCTGGAGGATTCCGTAGTCATGGGAATAGTGAACTATTCTTTTAGAAAAAATCACGTCATAAGATACATGAATGGAAATGTTTTGTTACCATACGATTAGCAGAGTATAAAAAACATGTCTGCCGACTGGCAACCTGGGACTTACGCCATGCAGCCAGATTTAAAAATCCTATCGGTAGGTAAATAAACATCTTAGAGTTTATAACTGTAGACAATCTATTATTGTTACTCGTGGCTAACAAATTACATTCACCGGTTCATCGATCTATAATACCCATCTATAGTTAAGTGAATGGTAATACCAAATTACATGTACAATGCATTTGACCAACGAACGTGGTGCCGCGTTAAAATATACACGTTTAAAGGTAACCATGGTAATAGTGATTGATTTTTGGGTGCTGAACTTATAGAACTATACAGTTTAGTCTGGTTGGTGTCATCCAATATCAGAAATGTGCGATGAAATGGAAACAAATGTGAGCAGCTTTTATTAGCCGTGCAATAAATGCCATAATTGCCCGCGGCGCCTTTGAAGTGGCCATAAAGCTGCCTTTCTATTGTGGGTCTTATGTATAGGTGTGCAAAGGTGATAATTGCCTGTATAATGTGCTATGATAAAAAGCCGATTAGCACCAGCTTTTGGAAAATGTTTATATTCAACACGAAATGGCGGTCTTTCTTTGATTTTTATACTTTTGGACAACAAATCGGGAAGTAATTCTCATTAAACTATTATAATCTGAGAAGCCAGCTCGGAATACATTAATTTAATATATGATTTAGTCATAATTATGAATGTAGAAAACTCTTTACACTCATTTCTTGCTTCATTCAGGATCATTCTTCTGTAATTAATCAACTCAATCGTGCGACATCTTCCGTTAAGGATCTAAACTTCACTATATCACGTTTTGTAGTCTTCTGACATTCCTTTCTCTCTTTATCTGCTCTATAATTTCAAAAGTCCCTTCTTGTTCACGCCTTGCACTACTGTCTATTGTCTACTTTAGTCTTTATTCCGTCAGTAACTTGCCTCTCTTTCAGAGTTGGTAATAAAACTACATTATTAACTACTAGCCTCACTTATTTCGCTGTTCATCCACTCAGTGTGGCCAGTGTTACAATAATATATTGTACTTTTTCAAGTTTTTAAACCTACAGTAAGAATTTAATCCATTTCACATTCCATGTACCTGCCATCAAACAATTCATTTCAATATTTAAAAGCATTACGTGCTATAACTGTTTTATTTTTATAAAATACTACGCCATCTGTTTCTGCCTTTCAAAATGTCCTTATAGTCTTACCACAAGAGTAACAAGAAAAATATTATTCATTAACTATAAATGCATGGTAATTATTTCCTCACCTTTCTTCTTTCTGCTATATAATCAGACATGTGGAGGAAAAAGTATTTGATAGGTATATCTTCTATTTGAATCAACATGAAGCTTATTGCCTGTTGAACTTTCCAACCAATCATTTGCATTTAAAGCTCTAGGTACCACCTCTCCAAGAACAACTGTTTTCAACAACAATAATCCATAAACGCTCCCATGTGGGAATGAATTTAACTTACAAATTAAATTAAATCAGAGGTACAGATGGTGTGAAGTCCGATAGGAGAGTCCGGTAGCCATTTATTTGGATCCAAAAGCTTTGTTGGGCGATCAAAGATGGAAGCCGCCCACTTAACATGGGAGTGATAAATTCTGAATGCGCAACAATAATGCTGGACATTGGCGCCCAACGTGGGGCCCCCTTTTTTTCATCGCTTATTGCTCCACGATTTTATTAAATATTTGTATGCTTTAGTCTTAATTTTAATTCAGTGTTAATCTTGCCATTTAGTAATATTTTGTGTCATAATGTAATTTCTTCTTCTTCTATTTATTATATAAAGAAGATTGTCCCGGGCGGGCGGGCGGTGTGTGTTTGTTTTGTATAAAATCTACAATTTCATTCCTGATAAAATTTTATACACTTGACCTTCAAAATAAGAGGAAGATCATTATTTAAATTAGATTTCGAAATACCACCCCCCATCCCATTTTCTCACCCCTTACAGCAGAGTTTTGATAAAATTTAGCACAGTTCACGTTAAAAATTAGAGGAAAAGCAGGGGTAGGGTTAACGGTAACATATCACAACATTAAAAATTTCCTCCAAACCATTCATAAACCCGGGTAACGTCGAATACTTCAGTTCGTATTATATAAAGAAGAATGTCTCGACCGTGCGTTATTTGTTTGTTTCTTTTGTTTACAAACCTACGGTTTTTTCTGAATTTGAAAGTTTACACACTTTTGAAACAATGTGAGGGTCATTGTCTACGTGATGTTTCTAAAAACCATCCCCTCCCCCCTTGGTACTTCTTCACGAAATTTCGCACATTCACGTTCAAAATAAGAGGAAAATTGTTGGGTAGATGGAGAGGTAGGGGTGCGAGTAGGAGTAAGGCTAAAACATGACAATCTCAAAACTTTACTCCAAACCATTCATAACCCTGGGTAACGCCGGGTTCTTCGGCTAATTTAACGTAAGGATGATAACACTACATTAACACAAAATTGTCCTCCTAACCTAAAAAACAATTGATTTGTTTTCTACCAACGTCACTACTATTTGACTGTTACAAATCATTCAAAAAAAAGTTTGTGTACTTATCATAATCTAACAGTTTGATTTTAAAGAGTATTAATAAATGCCATATTCCTTGTCGTTTATTTTAGAAATATTTATGATGAGTGCTTCCTTTAAAATTGCCTTTACACTTGGTCGTACCCATTTATCAGCAATGAGAATAAACAGTCAATTTAACGAGGGAGAAAATAAATTCACTTTCCCGTCGGGTTTCGCGATTTATTGCTCAAATTATAGATTTTTATCTATTTTTCATCAAGAAATTGGAAAAATGCCCAAACGGCAACTCATTCCCGAGTATCTACAAGATAATGGCTAATCACGAAAGAAGCGATATTTTAAGCGGACGTAACATTAAACTTACGACTGTCTTTAGTCGTTACGATTTTGTTAGATCGCGGTCCTCGGTTTAGAACCTATGGAGCCAGGTGTATTTCGGCAAATAGATTTCCTCCCAAAAGAACCGGTATCCAACATCTATAAAATTAACTTTTCTTTTGTTTGTCGGAGCGTATCTTGAGATTATTTAGCTGAAGAGAAAACAGTTCTTACTCATATACACAAAAATTGCGTCCTTAAATTATACAGACTGCCTCCAATAAATGCCTAATTACAGGCAGCGCCCCTAGCGGAAAAAATTAATAAAGTACTATTAAAATTTACGTTGTTAGGTAGATACCTACACGATTACATATAATACGAAACATTACACCGTTACTTTAGCAGAATGATAATATCAAAGAGTTTTTTTTTAATATTTATATTTGATATTCTCTTTTTGTGCATAATTGTTAACGTTTTCAAAGTGGGTTTTTTTTAAATATTTTTCAAATATTTAATTAATCTTCAAAATATATTTTCTTCCCTCTCTGATAGTTAGAATAAGAACTTGGCACCTAATAAAATATGCTTTAACGAAATCAGCCGCCATCTTGACTGTCAGTTAGGCTTTTATACGGGAAGGTGTTGATTTAAGTCATGTATCTAGGAATTTTAATGTATTTCATTCTGTTGTGATTTTTCAACGATAGTTAAATGAATTTTAAACTATTTTATTAGTGACTTGTGTCGCACATTCTCGCAAGCGTTGTCTTCGCCCATCATCGTGCCGCGTCAAAATAATAACGATGTTAATTCGTGGGCCTTAAAGTTTTCACATTTGTGCAATTAACCGTTGGTAAACAACAACCGCTGGTAGCCAACAACCATTAGCACAAAAGCTACCGGGGATACGCGCCCAGCAATATTACACATGGGACTTTACGACAGAGGTCATGCTTTCATCTTTTAATTAGCGCAAGGCATCAATAATACTTCTCATTTATTTTATTATCGGTGTTTACCAGCAAGAGTCGTTAATTGCGGGCTTTATTTAGCGTGCTCAATGCAATAGTCATTTCTGTTATTCTTTGTTCATGGCTTTTATTGGTTCTTGTGTAATTTTGTTCACACATCGATTGCCTTCATTGGCATAGCTTTCAAAAAGGTATTATTTTATGAAAAAACATAACTCATTTGCAATAATATTGAAATCATTATGGGTCAGTCTTACGAAGACTGATCATCCTATGTACGTACCAACCTACAAAGCAGATCATGTATTTGTATGTCCTACTTCAAACTTGATAACTGGCATCATGAAATCCGCACAGAATCTGATCAGCGCAATTATTTACAACTCGAAACATCCATCAAGAGTTATAAAGTATTTTTATCTGTTTGTATACCCAAACATAAAGGTGTTGGAGTGGTTACCTACATTTTGGTCTCCTATAACCAACTTAACGTTGTAATTTATCATTATGACGTTGGATTTTACATACGTGTTCCTAAAATGTTGCATTTTGGCTAACATTTCACTAATCTTTACTTTCTTTTTCCTTCAGGTTTGGTTCCAAAACCGTCGTATGAAGGACAAGCGTCAACGGATCGCCGTAGCCTGGCCCTACGCAGCGGTCTACAGCGACCCCGCCTTCGCAGCGTCCATCCTGCAAGCCGCCGCCACCTCGGTCGCCCTTCCTTACGCCTATCCTGGCCTCGGCCATCCCGGACTCCCCAACCCAGCCCTACTCGCTCAGTCCCACGCCCATTTCCCCAACCAGATGCTCAACCACGCAGGAAACCTACTAGGACACCCGAACCACTTCAGCCCTTACAACCACTACGCCAGATACGCTCCTTACCCTATCCCAGCAAACCCAATGAACCCTAGCTCACAGGGACTTCAAAACTCTTCAAACACGAGACCACAAAGCCCCGGCAGGTCAGTATCGGGGTATTCAGCAAACCTTCTACACTCCATCAACTTGTCTCATCAGATGAACCCAGCACAATCTTCATATCTGAATCACATTGGGTCAGGTTTGAACTTGAATAGATCTAACCAAAAAGATCTGGACACTTCTAGAAACTCTTCGTCTCCCGTGACCGTTTCATCGAGCAGGATGAAGAACAACGAAAGTCCATGCAACTCAGAAATCAGCGTGAACTCAAATTTGAGCATGTCTCCTGGAAGCGGAGATCAACACTCAGAATCAAAGCCTCAAATGGACAAGATCCTGAACCACCTTGGTCAGAAGACGTACCCTCAATATTCAGATGTTTTGAGGCATCACCAAAACCACGATTCCTATGCTATTCAAGGACCAGGAAGAGATCTATCAGTTCATGGCTCTTTATTGGAGTATGACCAGGGAGCAAGTCAAAAAATTGAAGGACAAACTGGACTCGTTCAAGAAAAACCAAAGCTTTTCAAGCCATATAAAAGCGAAGCCTAAATTTCTCAAGATATATTTTGTAATAAGTATTGCATTTTGCGTCGTACTTCAATTAGTTAATTTCTCTGCTGATTTATAATATTTCTCGTTTTATTCATATGAAAAAGGCTGGTCTTTTCTTGTATTGTTTGACTGATAATTTTATTATTGTTTTTAAGTAAATCTCTTTATTCGTAATCTTATCCTTAATATGATTGTGCTAACAATTTGCTTTTTATTAATTTATGATTTCACTTTCTTTATCTACTTTAAATCCTGTGGTATAATTCTAGAATTATTATGATCAAATCTGCGTTATTCGTTTAATGACTTTAAACATCTTCATTACTTTCAAGTCTTTTATAATTTTGCTTGCAATATATCATCAATGATTGTATAAAGTATGTGAATTTTATTTATTATATCTTTTTTTGTGTAAATATTAAATTTTAAGGGAATAAATTGAGTTGATCTCTTTTTCCTATTTTTTGTTGACTAGTTTTTAAGCTTTAGATAACATTTGAATTAAAAATAATAATATTTAAAAAACAACATGTACAATTAATTTATTTAATAATAATAGTTTTGGATAACTAGTTTTACGCATGATAGACAAATGTATTACCAAACATACGTAAGTTCAGTTTGGTAATAAATTACTTTACTTCCTGAAGGAACCAGATCAAACCACGCAGGCGTTACATAAATATAATGTGATTGACACGAGTACTTAGTAAGATAGTACATAGCTTGAAATATAAATATTAATCTCGTATTAAATAAATGTAATCTCTTTGTTAGATACGGATAAATATTTATAAGGAATTTGTTCATTAGTTGATTAAACAATATTTTGTAAATAATGACGATATAAATGTTCACGTGTTTTAAGAAATTTCAGCTTTGTGTACGTATTATTTATAGATGTTTTTTGTACATAGTAGGTAATATACCTAGTGATATTATGAAAATAAAATTGTTAGAGAAATTCATTCATTTTGTTTAATTGAAAACATATTTATGCGATGGACGGCTGCATTCAATCCACTGTTAAACAAACTCGTGTAGGTTCGAAGCCTATATCTAAGAAAGGTGACCGCTCCAACCCGGCGAACTACCGCTCCATAGCGATCACATCAGTTCTGTCCAAGGTGATGGAACGTGTGATCAACTACAAACTGCTCACAAACCTCGAGAAGAACAAAGTTATTAACGACCGTCAATACGGATTCCGACGAAACCGCTCATGCGGTGATCTTCTCGCGTATGTGTCACGGTGAGATTAAAACGGTCTCACTGGACATCTTTAAGGCCTTTGATCGGGTTTGGCATCGGGGACTTGTCAACAAACTACCTTCTTACGGACTTCTCATATCCTTGCGAGTGAATTGCTGACTTTTTGAGGGAGAGATCGATTCCGACGGTTGCTGACGGTTTCATCTCTTCGTCGCATTCAATAAATGCTGGCGGCCCACAGGGAACGGTTCTGTCACCGACATTGTTTTTGTTGCACATCAATGACCTACACCATCTACACCAGTTTAGACATGCGCATCAATTTATTTTTACGCGGATGAGAGTACAATCCATGATAGTTTTTTGTTTGACAAGCCCCCAAAGGGCGCAGTAACTCCAACGGCTCGGCGGGCTTTGAAGCAGATAATGGTAATAACCTTGTCGAATTTCATGATTTGAACCAATCACGTCTGATTACGTCGAAAGGGGATCGAAATGACAATCTGGCCTGCTTTAATGGAAGCAATCTTCTCAATAAAACCTCCATTGATCCATCTTGCTTTATACCAATAAACTTATCCTTAAGTGACCACCTCAGGTATGGGGGCTCCAGCGAAACCAGAGTAAAGTTAGCCTCTCAGAAGCTGGGAGTATTGTACAGAGCCCGCAGATACTTTAATAGTACACAACTGCTGACCCTCTACAAATCGCAAGTGCGCCCCACTGTAGAATTTGGCAGCCACCTCTGGTCAGGAGCCCCAAAATATCTTCAAAAAATCCTTGACTGTGTGAAGAAATGGGCGGTGCGTTTGATAGATTCGAATATCTTAACTAACGGATCTTTGATCTTTGAAGCACATACGTGGGAATGCTGTCCTTGTTCTACCGGCACCGGTGCATAGTCGGGAAGCACGCTAAACATTTGCACACAGTTGACGTTTATCACATGAGGAGGGGTCGCTTCTACGAGTCATTCTTATATTCAACAGCTCGGCTGTGGAATGATCTGCCACCCTCTATGTTTCCTCCCTCCTAAAACATGGGTCTCTTCAAGACCTAGGTTCACTTCTTCCTATTCTCTAAAGGACCCTCCATATAGTATCCTCAAAGATGATATAGGCCTTGAGGGAAATTATTTCCCTCAGAGTGTGGAGTTACTGTAATAAAAACTTCTAAAAAAAAGTTCCCTACACGAATGAACTCTTTAGCGCGCTGCAAATATTGGTAATGATTGATAAGGAGATAAAGAAGCCGGGAGCTTTTTCACATACAATTTTAAAATGATCAACCATGTACACTCTTTCATGTGTGACAAATATAAGATTTCGACGCATAGATGTAATATGTACTTACCTAGTAAAGTTCCCTCACTTTAAAAATCCAAAAAATTTTGACACATTGATACCTAGCTCGGTCTATTATAGGTATGAGGTATCGCAGCACTATAAGAACACTGTAGATACTCACACAGATGCATTGCTTGCTTCAAACCTGTTATTCGACTTCATAAAACAATATTCCAGCTAAATTGCAAAAGGTTTATTTTTAATACAATAAGATGAATAAAAAATTGAAAATTCACATTCACAATAGGTGTCAATTTTTCGCTTCAAACAATAAGTAGGCAGGGCAAAAGGCTGTTTCTCAGTGATGTTTCGCAAGAACATCACTGCCGGAAATGTATACATACATATTAATATACACAATCATAATTATTTGTTGTACCAATAAGTCACCGATAAAGAAAAACGTATGAAGTTGAGCACAATATGGTTCGTCGGGGGAAGATTGTTGGAAGATATTTTAAAGGAAGGCGTCGTTATGGCTTCAAAACTTGTAGAACTTGACAGAAACGAGTAGGTAGTTTCACTGTGGGACTGCAGTGCCATGTGGAATGTTCCGATCATCAAATATCCCGCTGAAGGTTTACAAATCTGTGGGGTCGAATCTACCAAAATTAAGATTTTTTGTAGTGGTGAATGTCCTTCTTGTACTTACTTATTTTTTTAGGGAAAATAGAAATATAGGAATCCTAATATTCGATAACTTTCAGGAGTTTTTTTTCTTTTTCATTAACGAAAACATTTTACGAAGAGGGCACGAGACAAAAGAACATTGAAAAAAATGTCAATGAAATTTACAAATACATCGTGGCGGTTCTTGGCCTATCTCACTGGGAGTTAAATCAGAGATTAAAAGAAAAAAATCCTTCATCTATAAATCCTATGTAAGTCTTTTCACCTGACAACAACATACAATTTGATCATTCATTAAGGCGTATAATTTTTTTTAAAAAGAAATTGATCTCTTTTACTAATAAAATATATAACATCTTCATTAATTAACTTTTTTTTTAAAACATGACAATCAGAAAAATTTCGTACGAATTTGATGTTTACAAATCCCATAGTCGCTGCGCACCCGGGCAGTTAACAGATTCATAAGCTTCGCGGTTCACCACTTCTTTCTGTGAACTATATTTTGTATGAACTATATCTGAAATCATAACGAACGTATGGGATTCTTTTCGGACTCGCTTTGGAGCAGTATTAATATGGATTGATGGACTTTTAGCGCGGAATTTGCAAACGCACAAATGCATATAAATTTTTTCACATTAAAAACACGTGGATACCTTCAAATTTACCTGTCATCGTTGTTAGAATTTTCAGGTAAAATGTACACAATATTTTGTTTTTATTGGCAAGGTCGGGCAGGTCCTAACACAAACCCTTAATATTACCATTAACAAGTTCTCATAATCCTACAATGTTATCACCTTCATTACCTGTAATCAGGTTTTAATGAGATATTCTTGGTTTTCCTGCTAACAAGGTTCGGTATTACAGTAAACAGAGCATTAGGCCGCATTTATAAAGCCACAACAAACTACCTAATTACATTGTAGAATAAAGGGATTTAAGGTTCCATTCCATATACATCGCTTTCCTGGTAAAGTCGAATGATGGCCGGGCTAATATTATGGCTTCCAGGATTCGACTAATGTGTGTGAAATTTCTCTAATTTTGGGAAGTCCACAAATAGTTGGCAACTAAGCAAACAACGTTAGTACTGCGAGTAATTGCTACATAGCTACTATTGTCAGGTTGAACGTAATTGAAATGAAATATTATTACGAAAAACGTAATATTGATATAAAGAGATCGAATTAGACAATAGCAGTGGCGTGCAGTCCTGAAAACAAACCATATAAAAGCGGCAAATCTCTGATAAAAATGTAATTATCCAGATATTTGTGATTTTTTTTTCCACATCCGTTTTACTTTGATAAATCGTTTCTATTTGATGAATTTATTTATTTTAGTTGAAACCCGATTTATGGGAATGCAATTGATTTCCGCAATCTTGTTTTTTTTTAGCGGGGTACATAACACAAAGCCACGCATCTCCATACTATTTGCACTAACGGCCGTTCTTCCCAACCCTACTGGGCAACGGTTGAGCCGAAATTTTGCTTCAACGCTGTTCGAATGCATAAATACGCTCTTCCCAACGATATTCTGTATCAAGTTTACGATCAATTTAGGAAATTGATTGTTGTGGATTAAGTTCCCCCTAACAGGGGACTAGTTATAAAAAGTGTCAACAGGGTGAACAAATGTCAGTGAAATGTCAAACGTCATAATTGGTTCGCCATTCAAATATTGAATGATAAAGGTTTAAGGGGTGTTAGTTGAAGTTTGCCGGTTTTACTCATAGATGTCGCTAGAGATATGTATACATTTCTATGATTTGGCATCTATGTCATATTTTTCTATGGACATTAACCTTCAAAAATACACAAGTTATATTCTGCCAAAATAATAGTGTCATAGTTGGTTATCTCAGTGAATTCGTTGCTTTTCTTATTTCATCAAAAGAAAAAAGCAGTTGAAGCTTATTGGTTGCTGGTAGAAACTTATGGTGAATATGCTCCAGTGATTAGAACATGTGAGACATGGTTTCGTCAATTTAAAAGTGGAGATTTTGATTTAACAGACAATGAACATCCTGGTGCAACGAAAAAGTTCGAAGACGAGGAATTGCAGGCGTTATTGGACGAAGACCCAACCCAATCGCAAACAACAATTGGCCCAAATACTTAATGTGACCCGAGGAGCAATTTGCCAACGTTTAAAAGCCACGGGAAAGATCCAAAAGTATGGAAAATGGGTACCACACCAAATGAACGAGAGACAAATCGAACAAACCACCAAACCGCCTCATACAGCTAAATTAGTGAAGAACACTCTCAAAGCACTGAATTGGGAAATATTATTGCACCCGGCGTACTCTCCAGACCTTGCCCTGTCCGACTATCACATTTTCGAATCGATGGGACACTCACTCGCAGAGCAGCGCTTCGCCAATTTTGAAAAAGTCGAAAAATGGCTCGTCGAATGGTTTGCCTCGAAAGAGAATTTTTTTTTTGGAATGGTATCCATGTTTTGCCTCAAAGATGGGTAAAATGTATAGAATACGATGGTCAATACTTTGAATAAACAATTTTTGAGATTCCCTTGAGAATTAAGCGTTTTCTTTATTGAAAAAACCGGCAAACTTCAACTAACACCCCTGGTATTTCCGTTTTCGAGTGTCAAAACATGATTTTTTTATATTTTAAATAATATTGAAGAGAACCTAACTTATTATACGCTACGTTTTGTCTTTTTTTCATGAAAGAGAAGCGTCAAATATCAAATTTACGTCTATGATAGTGGACGGGCACTATTTCATAGTCGACGAAAGTGGGCGGGCACCTACATGGACAATTTAGGATAAAACATGATTGGAAACAGGTAAACAGAGCGATTACTCAACAAATCACTCTGTTGATCGGTGCCTCAGGTTGATCATTCGAAAAGTTAGGAAGAACGGCCGTAAATGTTGTAAAATAGTAAGACTGTACCGCTAGTAATTTTTGCACAATGAAAAAACGATATTTTTATAATTATTGACACAGTTTTATCCCTTCACTAAAGGTTTTAGCCTTTTTCATAAATTAACCGTTTTTAGTTTCCAACACTACCATTAAGAAAAAGGCTGATAGTAAAAAGGCTTTTTTGTTTCCGCCATCTATGGAGGAAAAAATGAACTAACAGATCTTTGGCTGAAGAATATTATTACCTAGTATCTCAGATTAACATTAATTAATGTATTATGTACAAGACAATGTATGAATATGAAATAAGCTAAGATTATGTGTCAAGATAGAGTTGTGTAGCGGTCCATACTCTCTGCCTAACCTTGCGGAGAACGACGTACTGTTTTAGTTAGTTAAGCAAAGGGTAGTCCATATATTATATCCGTTAGGATTTTTTTTTTCAAAACGTCCCTTATACCATAATTTCTAAGACCTCTGACCTCTCCTTCTCCAAATTATGTGACTATACAGAACCCCCAGCATAATACTCTCAGTATCGTCCTGGTAAACTGGTCCTTCAAGACCACCATTCAGAATCGAAATGTTGCTTTTTTATGTGAGTACCTTACAAGAGTCCCAACTGCTCCCAAACGTCTGGAGCCAATGATACTATGGCATTCCTAATTGGGGTATGTTGCGAGGCTGAAGGCAGTGGGGTGGGGAAGAATATGCAGGAGAGGAAGGTGGGGAAGTACCTGGTTATTCAGATCAGGTCGCCAAATACCGTTATTTACTTACTGTTATCAAATGCCGTGTTTTGTAAACAGATCTGAATAACCAGGCCTATTTCCCATCCTTTCTCTTCCCGTCTTCGTCTGTACCCACTCCCTTAAGCCTCATAACATAGGATACCATAAACACACTGGCTTCGGGCATTTGGAACTCTTATGCGATGTTGGCATAATAAAACAACGTCTTCCATCATTCTCCCCTGGATTACCACTTAATAATAATAATAATTGGATTACTTCTATAGCGCCGTTTTCGTGGAAAATCACCTCAAGGGCGCTTTACAATTAATTAAATAACATATACAACCAATACCTTACAGTTAAACTTTATTACTAATGGCTTATAAGTAAGACTTATGGCTAGGGACTAACTACTGAGGCGGTATTGTTGTCTAGGAATTTAGAAATATCGTTTTACAAATTTGTGTTTTTTTTTATGCTGTAGACTTTCCTAAATACACCTGTCCAAACCGGATATCTTCATAAAATTAACTGAGTTATAAAACTTATCTAAATAATGCAGCAGTGCGAGTGGCTGAGAAGCAGCGAGAAGGACGCAAGTAACCCCGTAACAAAAAAGAAAGAACTGACAGAGAAAAACCCTCCCTGACAACTTTACGAGAAAGTAAAAGTTACTTCTCACTGTAGGTTGCTAACTCAAGCAATACTACAAATGTTTTTTTTTGTAAATTCTATTCAAATAGTAAGGAAAATGCATAAGGTTTCAAACACACAAAAAAAATTCGCATCAAATTGTTTGAAAATATGTGCAGTTTGATAACCTTGGGGGGCATTTTTGAACCTGTTATCTCCAGTACGTACTTCATATAAAATTTAAAATATTACGCTATGAGGATATTTGTTTTTTGAAACATAACACATTTTCCTAACTACCCGTAGAGAATTTACACAATATTTCTTGCTTTACCAGACTGCAAAGTGTGTATTTTTGGATGCCGACCGTTAATGTCCAGATGTAAGTAGTCAGGAATTTATCAGACTATAACTTCACCTTTTATTTTCTCTAATATAGACTTTTTTCTGTATGATAATATTTAAAAAAATGGGGATACTATTATAGTTCTGCAATATTGAAGTTACAATTTTATTTTTACTACTTAATTAAGTTGGTACGTTATTAAACATTGTCATGTAACAGGCAAATCATCAAGTTCGGCTAGCTCGAAATAAATTCAAAATATTGTCTCCACGGGGACAGAAAACTGACACCGGCTCTCCAAATAATTCCAAATGATCAAAAATAATCCGATAAATCGCACCATTACTCCTCGCAGCTAAATAAATAAATATTAAAATATTCCGAAGGGGTGAAAACGGGGGCAGAGGGTAGTGGATTAGGCGCGCAGTTCAGGCACCTGAGTCACGGGCTCGGTCCCCGGGGAAGGGGTGTTAATTGGAACAGGGCCCGGGCAATTGGGACCAGATTCGTGCTTATTTCAGTTGATATTTTCGCCTTTTAGGGGAGGCTTAAAGCGTGCTGTGAATGGAGGGATTACACTTGTCAAGTTGGTATTCTGTGATGAAATTGTTTTTACACACTGTAAATAGGCACTTGACGAAGACGATTAACTAAAAAAAATACTTTTTTTTTTAATTGGCCTGGTATTGTTTTCGTCTATGCGTAAACCAGAATGCCGCACAAAACCTCCTACTGCTATCTAACGGCTGGAGCCAGTGGGACTATGGCATTCTCAATTGGGGTTTGTTGTGGGGTTGAAGGTGGCGGGGAAAAATGACAGTGGTGCAATCCGTAAAGGCTAAAAAGCTGTGCCTTTCTAAAGAAAGGTGAACCATAAAAATAATGTAATTATAAGATTATTTTTATGTTCAAATAGGTAAGGAAATTGTGTGTTTGCTATATTATTTTTTAGTATTCTGTAAGTCCCGATGAGGAAAGATATTTATATATTAAAAAAGTAATGTTTACAAAGTATTTTTATTAATTTATTAATAATGATGATACAAAGTGAATACCAATCTTTTGAAAAAAAAATTATCATTCATATCTGATCACCAAACATGGCTAAAGCCATTTAAAGCTACGTATCGATTCTGATTGGTCGTCTTTCATCAGGTACCGAATACTGAGAGTATCTACTATCCTGGAACGTGCTGCAAATATAGAAATACTCATATATGCATTTTTATTTTTTTAAGTAACTTGTGAATGATACATTTAAAGTAATTATTGTGTATTTGCTGAATTCTTCATCGAGTATCCTCACCGCTCGGCTACAAAGGTCGTCTTGTCGACAAGGATAACTTATTTTTTTAATTCGATGAGCAGACAAACTAAATAAAATAACTCCAGATGTCACCCCTTTCCCTTTACCATTAAAAAACAATTGCGACAAGTGTTAAATAACACCTACAACAGATCATAACAGCATAACAGCGGACTTAACAACTCCAACAAAGGGAAATAAACTGATTTTGATTACAGTCACGAAATAGGGGATGCGTTTTCAACCCTCTGTTGTGCAAACTGGATTAGAATTTGTCAAAACAAATTATATTTCATATCGGAGGGTTGATCATACATCAAGTCCTGTTATTATATTGTAATATTGCTAGAGGGGGCTAATAGTTGTTGATAATATTGGGTAGGTACGTACTGAAAGGCAGAGGAGTGCGAACATTTGATTTCAAATAAAAGAAGGAGTAAAATCGATTCTGTTTTTTGTACCCATATAAATTAAATATTTCATATTTTCTAACATTGTTAGTAGGTATAAGCGTCTAGGGATCATTGAGTCGATTACTTTATAAATCCTCTTAATTACTCTTTTCTGTATTGTTTATGTAATATTTACGATTTCCTCTGTCACTTATAAACTTACTGTCGACTAGACATGGGCGACATTGAATGAATGAATTAAATTAATAAATTCAATCTCGTGATACACCCGATCTGATTCTCAATTTAACATAGAATTAATTATTTATTCCTTAGGTTAGGCCTTGCAACCCACGGATAATATGGGTGTCGATGCAAAGTCACCGGAGATATTGCGCACGCAAATCCCGCTCCACAATACATAAAAATCCCTACATCATCGCCCGCACCAGTTCGTAGAGGTAAACAACTCTACTCAGTAATTCCGAGAAGCGCATATGCGTTTTCGTAGTCCTTATTCCCTAACTCAAGGAATTAAGAAATGTATTCAGCTGTGACGTCGTATTCACTATGTCTAGTCCGTCGATAACGAGTCTATCCGCAATTGGTCCGTAGGGGACAAGTTAGTCAAGTTACTGCGAGACACTAGTCAGAAGTTCCTAATTCATTCCAGCCGGGTGAGAATTTCCGTAGTAATCCGTACAAGGTAGTGTGCATCTTTGTTTGGCTCGTCATTTGTATTTAAACACGAAACGATTATTTACTACATTGAGGTGTATACAAAATTTTAATGCTATTTATTATCTAGTTATGTAAGATTGTTATTTTAATGTTTATTTAATGTTATTTCCAATACAAGCGCAATTTGCAATGCGAAAAAATCTCCCGTTTTCTTTTATTTATTATTATTGAAATTCAGTACAGAAATTAACAGGACTATGTGAATCAGACTGATTCGATTCACTACTGTGAATGAATCGGTCTAATAAATAACGTTGGTATTATAACGTCGTTTTTATTTAATCCAGTCCCACCTCAATTGTCTGAATGGGGAAACGTATATATAACATACTAAACGATTTACAGATAATACAGAAAAAAGTTTAATTTTTTTTAAAATTAAAAACTATACCAAGAAAAAATTTACTTATTGAAAATCAGAAAACTGTTCGAAAAGAATTTATATATATATGCCTATTAATCTACAAAACACAAAATGGACTTATACACACTACCACAATATTTTATAAAAAACGTCATAAGTATTCGAACACTACAGAAGACAATGTAATAAATTATACACGAATACAATAAAGGCAAATATTAGAGAAAGTGGTAAAAGAAGCATGGGCTTTGGAAGAGTACTCAATGTAATATACAATCTCCACTCCGATAGCCTGCAAACGGAAAATCTTACGATATGTCATGATCAAAATTAAAATGTATTATTAAAATTAGGATTAACTTCTTGAAGCTTTACACTTCCTGATAACATTAATTATTTGAAATAATTTCGACAATTTTCAATGAAAACATAAAACGAGTCATAGATAATAAAAAGATGAGGTCAGGACTGAGACTCTAACTCAGAACCACTAGTAAATCTTATAAATAAAACGACCCGAGAAGAGAAAGGGCATATTTTGTATGGGTATACATTCGTCTTTTATAGTTTTTTTTGTTATATTAAAATGAAATTATAATTTACAAATGTTTTGACCGGATGCAAAATTGACATATGTATTAAAGAGATATTACATAGATCGTGTGAAAAAAAAAGAATTACGTAAAACAATTAAGAGAACAAAAATAATGAAGCAATTCAAAGAATTAAACGAATTAAAAGAAATGAAGGACTGAAGAGAATTGAACGAATTAAAAGAATTAAAGGATGAAGAGAATTGAAAGAATTGAAGAAATTAAAATAATTTAAGGAATTAAAATGATTAGGGAATGAAAAGAATTTAAGAAATTTGAAATAAGAGATGAAAGAATTCTAAGGATTACAAGAATTACAAGTAGTTTAATAATTAAAAATATCTTAAAAGAATTAGAATAATTGAAAATTAAAAGAATTTCAAGAGTTTAGGAATTGAAGTAATGAAAACCATTTAAGTAATTAAAATAACTAAGGTAATTAAAATATATAAAATGAATAAAACATTTTAAAGATTTGGAAAGAATTTAAGAAAAATTAAGCAATTAGGATTTTTAATAAATAACAAGATTTGAAAGAATTACACGATTTAAAATGTTTAAGGATTTAAATGTTTCAAAAGTTTTAAGAATTTAAAGATTCAAAAGATTTAAAAGATATACAAATTTTTAAAAAGATTTAAGGGTTATAACACATTAAAAAGATTTTAAAGAATTACAAGAATTAAAAGCATTAGAGTAATAACAAGAATTAAAACATTAGAAAGAATTGGGAGAATTTAATAAAATAAAAATATTAAAAATAATGTAATCAATTAAGTCAATTAAAATAATTAAGGAAGGGAACTAATAGTGACAGACCGCCACGATCAACTAAAGCGAAGTAATTTGTTCAAAAAAATTTCACTTAAAAAAACATACAAAATATTATTCTATTAAATCAAATTTACCCAAAGAAATGCAACCCACTGCACTATATTATTGTTTTTTTGTTTCAATATATATATTTTTTTCATTTAGTTAATAAAATTTTACAAAGCTAATAAGGTTAAGTTTTTCTTAGTCCTCCTCACTGTGTCCTGTGTCCTGTGCTGAGGCGGAATAGGTTTTATTTAAAAATTGATTATTTTTAAGCTCCTATGAACTTCTTTTCAAGGTGCTGAATGACTCTTTTTCTTTAAGACAGATTTTGATTTGATTTTTACATCGTTTAACTATTTTTTTCTTGTTTTTTTATTTATTTTTTTACTGCCGGTGAAAGTGAATTATATAGCTTAGTGGAGAGATATTTATAATTTTATTGACGAAAATCAGTTTTAAATTATTTTATATTTTTGGTTAATTCAAAGTAATGTTATTTTAATCCAAAGAATCCCACGACACTGCATTCTCTATTACTGGTACTATTTCCCGGCTAGTATAAAATCGACATTACGCCAGATTATTTTTGAAATCATGATATTTTGGGGATGAAGCGTGGAGCGGATAAAAACAGAATAAGGGATGGTTTAAGTTGCTTATCGCATTTATTACCGTGGATAGGGGATATTCAAAGTCTAGTTTTAGATATGAGTATATTATAAAGTCGCACAATAAATCGAAGCGACCAATACATACTTGTGTGTATTGGTGCATGTGGATGTATTTTAGACACGGGCGTCCTTCTGAAACGTCACTACGAAACAGCCTTTTGTCTAATTAACGCATAATTATTATTTTTTAATTTACTGAAAAGGATACAATAAGTTTAAATACTGATCAATGCTGAATATTCTGAAATTTTTACAGTTATTGAAAAAATGTATTCAAAATTTTTTACTTTTCCGAAGTAATCAGAACTCAGTAGGGTGCATCTTTTTTGGGTGGTAGTGTTTTCTTTAAAAACAAATCCATTATTTACTACACTGAGGTGTAGGTAGGTACGTGAATTTTTTATTAAAAAAATGGAAAAAATTAATAATTTTTTTTTTTTTTATTATTATAACATTTTTTATGAATCAAAGGAATGAATTAAATGAATAATCTCACAAGACTAGGTGAATCCGACTGAAACCATACAGTAATGCGAATGTATCTGCCCATGTCTACCGTGTTCCTACTAGTATAATATTGTCTAAATGATAAATATGTTGGGCCGTAATTTTTAATTTCTGAGAAAAAATTAGTAATTTGTTAAGTTCGTATGACTCTTGCTATGTCTCCTGTCTCCTAGATACTCACTTAGCATTATTGAATGATAATAAGACATTATGACTTCTAAATATTCAATTAACATTCCTTGACAAAATAATATTCACCTGAACCCTCGGGGTGAAGTTGCGTTTACAAGATGGCTAGACTGATAAACTGCCCTTTGACCGTGCGCGCCGCGTCGTCAAATAAATTCTAATAACATGACTAGTACCAAAGATTTAATGTGCATAATAATGTAACAGCACTGCGCAAAATTAGTTGTAAATTTTCCTTAGACACTTTCAAAGTGTAAATAAATTCCTACCAGTGGCGCAGCAACTTGGAACATTGGTACTCGAAGGGGTTTACGTGTAGCCGTCGCCAAAAAATCTATACTGCTTCAACTAAAATGGCGGCCAATCAACAAACAAAATCTTGCCATTTAAGGGGCGGGTATGTGTACCACCGCCCACCAACTGATCCGGTTCATGGGAGACTCTTTGAGTTCTCCAGACGAATTCTCTCGACCCATCATCGCCTTGTACCGCTGTGGAAGGAATGGATTCTTACGTTCGTCACTCCTGGACGCACTGATCCCCAGATTTCACCTCTCATATTTTTTACTTCCCATAACTTCCTCTCCTTTCTTTCCTAAAAACCCTCCACACAGCAATTTGTTTTATCAAATTATCATTACTCTGCGTAATTGAATGCCAATTTTAATGACTCTTCACGAAATGCTTATGTGTCTTCCACTAGAAGCTTGTCTTGGGTCATAGCATGGTCATATCGACAACTTAGCTGAATTGATAGAATAAAATAAACTGTCGATGTTAGTTTGTCAATTGCAGCTATTGAGAATTTTATCAATGTCAGTTAACAAAAAACCGCCCTACAATGGCGACACTAATGCATTATATCAATGACAATCGGTTGGTTGTCTTTTTTCTTATAAGAAAGACAAAAATTCCCGGGTTACGAATAACTGGACAATATTCTAATTCCTCCTACTATCATCATCATAAGCGGAAGATGTTACGTGAACAATGATGGAGAACTAAGCTAGCAGAGGAATTGAACGCGCCCGACGCATTTGTCAACACTGGAACATTCCGCTACACGGGCTTTATTTTTATGTTTTTATAGTATCTCCACTCCACACAAGAGGCCTTGAGAGAAATAATTTTCCTCAAGGCCTATGTCATCCTTGGGGATGCTGTGTAGAGGGTATTTTGGAGGATAGGAAGGAATGAACCTGGGTGTTGGAGAGACCCATGTTGTAAGAGGGAGGAAACATATTGATTATTCCACAGCCGAGCTGTTGAACACAAGAACAAGACGTAGAAGCTACCCGTTCTCATGTGACATATTTCAACCATGTACAAATGTTGGGCGCGCGTTTGTCGTATTTTCCGACTTTGCTCCGGTGCCGAAGGCATAATTGACGCTAGTTCCTCAGAGCATCATCCATTGAAATACCCGTGGAATAGGCACAGCATTCCCATCTGACGTCTGTGCTCCAAAGATTGAAGTCCGTTTGTTAATATAGGTGAATCTATCAAACGGACCTCCTTTTGATTTATTTAAAGCATTGGCTGATTATTTTTATACATGTAGCTTAAATTAATAATTCTGAATGACCGTCGAAACCCTGTTTCCTTTGGTTCTAATCTGACTTCAAATATTACGAAGAAGTCCGTGGGTAATTTTTGATAACGACGTTTTTCGACAAATAGACTACTTTATATGAATGTGGGGAAAGCCATGTTAAAATTAGCAGCTTTTAGGCGGTGACATTTGTCAAATACCTTATGAGGTGATTTTTATTGATTTTTTGACTATACAAATCATCCAATAATAATAATTATTATTATCGCCGAATGTGGGCGTGCTAGCAAAAGTCGACTAATCACCAATAATGTATGAAAACAATCTTTATTTTGTCAATATTGACAAATTTAGGCGTTTTTTCTTGACCCCCGGGTGAAGATGAAGTGATAATTCTAACATAAATATATACGAGTATAGTTTGTAAAAGAAACAGGTACAACATATCTGCATATCACGTAAGATAGGTACCTGGGTGAGATCCATTCATAAAACTTATTAGTTTGCTTTCAAGATGACTCCTTCTCGGCGAACAGCTTATAATAACCATAATAATGAAATAGAAACTGCACGTTTCAACTGAACATATCATTAATCTAATAACTGTCTAAAGCTCGGTTAAAACAAGTTAATGCCACGTAGGTAGCGAGTACCAGCTATCCTCAGTAGTTTTACGCCACGTCCGTAAACCCACATTTACTCCATCTGCTTCCCCTCCCCCAGACCACCCACCCACCCAGCCCGCTCTAATACCTAACTGGTAGGGTATGGGTTAATACTGAGCGTTGACGACACTTCGAAGAAACGCCAACGCCGTTATTATTAACTATTGAATATAACCGTTGGAAATAACGTCAACGTTAACGCGAACACTAACGAAAATAGCAAAACGACCCCTTGGAATAACAAGGTTCCATCTGACACAGTAATGTCACGCGATAATGTGATCTATAGAAGGTAACTTTAAGACTCATTATTGAATAACATTGTCGTGTCAGATGGAACCTTGTTATTCCAAGAGGTCGAAATAACGACCCGATTAATATTATGGAATCCCAACTTTAGAGAGTTTCAATTCTTGGGATGTTGCGTGTTGGGGTGTTGGGACTGTTATAACGACAACAGCTAACTACCCAACAATCCAACTAACCAACGAATCAACAAACCAACGAGCAACTTTGTTTGCCACTGGCAGAATCGCGCGACGCTACGTATCGGCTGTATCTGATAGGAAAATCCATGAAAATGTTTGGTAGGGAGTAGGAAGGTACGTAACCGAAAGATCATTCGAAATTGCGTGTACTCTTTCATTTTATCTTTCTTTTATTTTAATTATATTAACGAAACAGTACACGTATAAAATGAGTAGTGTACAGTTTACAAGGTTTTAGAATTTAATGACATATCTCTATGAAATATCTAGTGAATGATTATATATATTTTACCGGGCGGGGTTGTATATACATGCTAGGGAATGATTTGAAAAAAAACGGTATATGAAGAATATGTATAGTATATAAAAGTGTGTGTATGTGTTTTTTACATTTTTATATTAATACCGCACAAGAGTCCAAACTGCTCCCAACCGTCTGGAGCCAGTGAGACTATGGCATCCACAATTGGGGAATGTTGTGAGGCTGAAGATATTGTGGAGGGGAAGGAGAAGGAGAAGAGGAAGGTGGGGAAAAGCCATTTCAAGCAACGTTTCAATTCTGAATGATGGTCTTTCACCAGGGCGATACTGATAGTATCTTCCACTCTGGAACGTGCGCAAATATACTATATATTATTTTTAAATGAATTAATTGCGAAACAGCACAAATTAATTAAATAAAATTTACTTACCCACTCCGTGATTTGAATCCGCGACCTTTAGATTCGTAATCGAGAGCCTTACCCCTCGACCATGGATGCCGTGTGTGTGTGTGTATGTGTGTGGGATTGTGTATGTGTACCTATCTACCTGAATTGTACTATGTAGTGGAGAGTTGTGAGTGCGCATTGATTAAGTTACGAGTAATGTTTTTTTAAATGACCGTAGGGCGTAAAAAAAAAGAAATATAAGCAGTTACACAGTTATATTGATTTGGCGCCAAGACTGCTAAATAATATTCGTATGTAATTACTGATACCATCAAATATATTCAACTGTTAACGGCAATTTTCATCAATAGCGTTGAGCGTTGACAGGATCTAACTGTTATTTCCGAGGGCTAGTTATATTTTCATACAGTACTACAAGTATGGGTGTCGGTTGGGTGTGTGCCCGGTTGGTGTTGGACTGGCATGAGATGGTATGGTATATATGTACCGGGTACGAGCCACTATGTCTAATAATGGTAGTACGGTGGCACGGGACGATATTAGTTTTATTATCGCCGGAGGAAAATACCTATTTAGGTGGCTCGTCGGTGCATAAAGGAAGCGGAGTAATTAATGTAAAAAGCTAACTAATTAACTCACATTTGCGACGTATCCTTGAAGGGGCAAGTAGAAAGGATATACCGCCAAGATCTCTGCCTTGGCACAATTTAATACCCTTCTACACAAATCGCTCGGCTATCACTCGATGCAGTTTGAATAACCAGCAAACAAAATGCAGCCAATCAATTTTGTTAATATAATAACATTGTTGGACTCTTTCATTAACGTTAAACTGTTCCTTGAAACTTGATCGCCCATTCAAGACGATATGCCAAAGTAAAGTTTTTCACATTGAACTATCATCGCATACATTTTCTTCTGTTTTTCTTATCCTTGAATCAAGTATTTCATTCACTTGATCGTGCAATGGCTTTATATACCATTGAAGGTTATTTTGAGAATCATTGCAAATCATCGATGATTAGAACGAATATATTCGTGAGAAGTAGAATTGATATTTTCATTTAATATTTGGTATTATCTCATTTACGAAAAGAATAAATAATAAAGGATCAATGTGAGAACCTTTTGGTACACCGCTTGTTGCAGTGATTTTTTCTGAGAGGGTGGTATTTTTGTATGTACATTTCGCTGATGCGTGCTATTCTAGATATCAAGCAATACTTTCTTTAAAAAAAACTTAATGCAGGTAGCAACAATTCCAGCTTTGTGCCAAATCTTTTATGTGGAGTTAAATTTGGGAGAGGGAAAAAATGGAATGCCCTTAATTACTATATAAATAAATTGTCACTTCTTGTTTAAGGCTGCCTAAATGACTTATCTATGACTTTTCAAAGTGTGAATACCATACATCTGCTTTAACTAACTGCTCCATGTTGTTCGAAGACATGACAAATTAAAGGAAATTACTGTCAAATGCTTTGCCGCCATTAAAAGATGGATGTCTTCGAACAAATTAAGATTAAATCCATCCAAAACAGAATTTCTTTGGACAGCAACAAAAAAGCGCCAATCAATGTTAGATAAATCTCCTCTCACTACTTCGGGCTGTAACATCATCCTTAAAACAGGCGTTAAACTTCTAGGTGTGCATCTAGATGCAGATCTATCACTCAAATCCCAGATTAACAAGACAGTAAGCGCAGGTTTCTTTCACCTGCGCCAAATCAAATCAATACGGAGAAATATTAAGATAAGATGTTGGTAAATTCTTACGTTGTTTCTCGACTTGATTACTGCAACGGCATATACGCAAGTCTCCCCAAAATATATACTGACAGAATTTTTAATGCTGCAGAAAGGCTGATAACCGGCGTTTCCAAATACTCCCACATATCTCAACATCTGCGGAACCTTCATTGGCTTAAGTGTCCTGAGAGGATCCAGTTTAAACTATGCTATATGGTCTTTAAGGCGATACACGACATGGCACCACCCTACTTGGGGGAACTATGCACTCCAAAGGATGTCAACACTAGGCAATCATCTCTTCGATCAGCGTCTTCAACGGCGATAGGAAGACTCTCAGTACCTAAACGCAATCCCAATACCAATTTCGGAGACCGAGCTTTTGCGGTGGCAGGCCCAACAGCCTGGAACAAACTCCCTTCACATTTGCGAAAAATCGACAGCTCTACTGAATTCAGAGCAAAACTAAAGACTCATCTTATTAAATTATCGTTTCCAGAATAACGACCCCATTAGTCTAATAGTGTTTTCGAGTACTCAGTCCAAGGGAATTACTTATATTCCTATTTACCTTCTACCGCCCAGACTACCTTCTTTAATTTCAATAAAAATTATTACACTTTTGTGTGCTTTATCACTGACAGCACGAGCAATAATCATACAGGTATTTATATTATTATAAATAGGTATTTTAGTTGTAAGACTCTAGTTTTAAGCCATAGTTGTACGTCATTTTGCAGTATTGTATACAAAATATGCACTATGGTCATAGATATGTATTAGTTTTAAATAGGTACTAGGTTTATATATGTGTTAGGTTTTTATTCTAGTTATGCCTACTTAAGTTTAAATTGTCACTAACTATAACATTTAGTTGGTAAGTGACTACCTATAAGCCATAGATGTAAGTCACTAATTATAAGTCTCAGTAGTTAGTCCCTAGCCATAAGTCTTACTTATAAGCCATTAGTAATAAAGTTTAGCTGTAAGGTATTGGTTGTATGTGTTATTTAATTAATTGTAATGACATCCCTAGTAAGGGTGTGTTGTGAAGGTGAAAGGGAGTGTGTAGAGGAAAGATATGGAGTAGAGGAAGGTTGGGAAGTACCCGAATATTCAGATCTAGTCCCCAAACACAGCTAAAGCCATTTCGATTCTAAATTGTGATCTTTCACCAGAGCGATACTGAGAATATGGAAAAGTTATCGAAAATGTTGAAGTTTCCGATATAGGGCTTTCCTTGTTTATAATACGGCGAGGCAAATCTTTATTGCCAGTGGTTAGCTAAATTAAATGTTTCCACGTCGGCTAGAACTATCCCATCCCCAACAAGCAAACAATCCAATATAAACCTTAGCCTGTTAAAGTAAAGTTCCTATTCCCTTGAATACGTTTCGTCTCTTACGCCGTTCCTAAATTAAACCGAAAACTAAATTAACCGAGTCCCCTCCTGCCATGAGAAATTCGCCTTAATTTGTATTAACAATATGGGTTATTTTACCCTGAAGTTAGCCCTTTGCACAAAACCTTTAATAAGCTTAACATTTATTACCAAGCTAAATTAGATCTTATTAATAGAACAAAAACGGTGCATACTCGCTTCCGATTTTTGCGCAATTTGGTCCTTTGAATCATATTATCTTCATTAGCCTATTATATTAGACATTTTGTCAAGCGATTTTGGGCTTAATTTATATGGTTAATAAAGTTGGGTTTTGTTTGAGGTGTTTGAGGAGCTTTGCACAGTTTGGTCCTTCGAGCTGGATAAATTAGGTTTTATACCAATATAGCTCTCTGGTAACAATAAATTAGTGGGGATTTATTACGCGTTGGCGGTGGCTCAGTAGCACCGTGGATTGATTGACTGCCTAAGTAGTTAATGCGGGTTTGAATCCCATTTAAGGCGATGTTTATAACTACCTGTGAACCTGGAACTAAATAATTCTATTAATTTGGTATATATAAATGGAACGACATTCTTTCTTAGAGTGAATAGACTTACCTTAACGTATCATTTCGACGTCTGGTAGCAAAGGTAAAGTGACACCCATTTTGGCACCAGCCTAGTTCACTGCAGTCCATGTTTGATTTTCCCTGCGGTAAGCAAATTATAAAAAATAGTAAAAAAAATATATTTTTATATTTGGTTTATGTAAACCTTTTTATTTATTTACTGTTTTACTTAAAGTGACGACACGCCTAGCTCGCCCTCAACCTCATTATGTTGGTTTCTTCCGCTTGCGTGTTAGGATATCTTTATATATTAATTATTCTGTGTTTATAACTTATTTCCATTTATTTATTACGGAAATAAGTTACACTTTGCAACAGGTATCTTCAGACAGGTCATTCATTCTTATAGCAACGAGTTAATCGAAACTAACCTAACCTAACCTAACTGCAACTCAATGAATTCCCTTCTGGCTATTATTTTTAGTGAATTAATTACTTCAGCATAAAACACACTCTCAAATAATGGCAAATAATTTTCCAAACGGTGAATTTTCCGCATTTTTCCAGCCCGCATCAATCTTTTCATTATGAGCTATGGAGATTGAAAGATCAATTTGACCGGTTAAAAAGATAGTCCGTACCCGCCGTGTGATTTAAAATTGCCTACCACATTAGTAGATACTCTCAATATTGCCCCGGCGATAATCGCCTCTTCAGTATTCAATAACATAAAACATACACACACAATTCTCTCAAACAATGACAAGTGAACGTATTTCATAAACTTCGGATTATGAAAACCTACCTATTAGACATAAAATTGGTTTAACTCGTTCGCAAATACTCGGTATTAAGGGTAGTGGGTACGTATTTTTTAAATGGAGCAAAGAATAAGCCGTTAGCGAAATCCGAAAATACCAAATGGGTCATCAAAAGAAATTGGCCAATATAAAATGTAATTATCCCACATAATTTTCCATCAGGCGGGAATAAAAATACCCCATAAAGGCCAAACAATGAAACGAAATAGACACGCATTATCAGGGGGATGTTTTACTTCAAATTACAGCAAAAAATGGACACAGTTTCGAGAGTCAATTCTTGAACGTAAATTCGTGATCACATTTCGTGATGCGATTTTATTTCAATAAACGAAATATTGCTTTAACCTCCATAGAAGCAGTGGAGTGCAGCCCATGCAGGCTGAAAAGCAATGCCTACCCTTATATATCTGATAAAAATGTTTTTTTTTGTTGCTAAATTTGAAGACAATTTCATCTCATAGTCGTTCCTTTAATTACAACCAGCCTTGAACTGGTCATTGAAGCTGAATATACTCAGTTTCTTAAGATTTATGTAAAATACAATTGTATAAAAAAATAACCTGAAAAAGGTATTTTAAAAAAAATTTCAAACGTTTGTCCTCCTCAATGGACTACATATTATATATGGCTGATATTTTGAAAGGAGAAATGTATTAAAATCACTTTCATTTTAAACTTAAATTAGTGGTTTAATAAATGCTCATTTTAGTGGTTATTTTTTTTTTGTATTTATAAAGGTGCCACGCTTAAGGGGAACGGCTGCGTTGCCTGTTTCATAAAAAACAGAATTTTGGATTGGAGGCCAAAGTACCCATCCAAACGGAATGATCTATTTTTTTTTAAATTAAAGGTTTAGTAAATATCTAGTACGGATGAGAAGTATTTAATTTATTTTTGTTTTAATTTTTTAAGTATTTGCCATGAAAAAAAATCAATTTGCATAATTTTAGAGGCAGCTTAGAAAATTATTTGCGGGTTTATCGTACTTTAAAAAAAATACATCACATTTGCTATGTATGTATGATTACATAAAAACAAATATATCACATTTGCTATTTATGTATGATTACATAAAAACAAATATATTACATTTTATATGTAAGTATGATTACATAAATACAAACATATCACATTTGCTATGTAAGTATGATTAAATAAATACAAATATATTACATTTTCTATGTAAGTATGATTACATAAATACAAATATATTACATTTTCTATGTAAGTATGATTACATAAATACAAACATATCACATTTGATATGTAAGTATGATTACATAAATACAAATATATCACATTTGCTATGTAAGTATGATTACATAAATACAAATATAAAAATAAAACCTTTAAAAAAAAAGAAGGTTTTTTCGGGTCGATATTTTAAATTCTGTATGGCAAATTTGTGTTCCACCGTAAATTTGTCATCTTTAATTTAATTTAAAGTCTACCATAATGCTTATTATAATATTTAAAAAATAAAATTAATTTATATTTCACTATATTTTCAAAGAAGATGGGTTAAAACTTTTTTTTAAATCACCGTTAGCCCCTAAATGATTGTTAAAGAAGCCTCTAAAATCGCGAAAAATCAATTTCTTTAATGAACGATATTTCATAAGGTAAAACAAAAATAAATAAAATACTTTTCATCCGTATTAGATATTTACTAAACCTTTAATAAACATAAAAATAAATAAATCATTCAGTTTGGATGGGTATTTTGGCTTCCAATCCAAAATTCAGTTTTTTATGAAACAGGCACCGCAGCCGTTCCCCTTAAACAAATCCGTAGTTAAAATATGTCAACATGGTTTTGAAAAAATCGTAATTTGCAAAAAAGATATATAATTAACAATTTCGAAAAATACATTAATGGTAACGGTGTAAAAACATTAATGGTCAGTAAATAGGGCAATAACTATGCTTCTCGCCGAACTACCATGATGAATTATAATCACACCTGAAAAGCTACAGCTTAGCCTTGGTCAAGGAGCAATGCACGCCACTGCATACTAGCCATCAAAATCACTTCAAACTATTGCACAATCTGTATATTATGATTCAATAAAAGATTTAGACTATAAATCCTAAAAAAAAGATTGCGCAGCTCTTCTACCGTTTAAATATATATTGTCAAACTGGTTCGAACTAGTTTGGAATGATAATATTTTAATATTGACTAAGGACTAAGAAAAACATTACAAATTGTATTGCACGAGCTAGAATCTCTTTATTCTGATTTATCTGAACATATAGCGTTTAGTTTCTATTTGCTTACCTTATAACAAACATTTAGCGTTTCTATTCGCTAACCTTATAATGAACATTTGACGTTTCTATTCGCTTACCTTATAACGACCATTTAGCGTTTCTATTCGCTAACCTTATAATGAACATTTGACGTTTCTATTCGCTTAGCTTATAACAAACATTTAGCGTTTCTATTCGCTAACCTTATAATAAACATTTGACGTTTCTATTCGCTTACCTTATAACGAACATTTAGCGTTTCTATTCGTTAACCTTATAATGAACATTTAGCGTTTCGATTCGCTAACCTTATAATGAACATTTTAACATTTTCTGGCTACCACTGAAAGGCGTATCTGAATGAGGTTGTCTCCTACTTATTCTTAATTTATAATTTGAATGAAAATGTATTACATTATTTAAAGAGTTAGTGACGACAGTACAAGTTATGAGCTTTCAAAGAAAACTTGGGTAAAACAAAACCGCTCAAAATATCCGTGACATAATTCAGTACAATAATTCACAATTTGAATGGCAGTACCGCATACTGCCGCGCTAGTCATTTTATGTACGGTGACGTCACACGTATATCGGCCGGCCAGCGAGATTCTCCAAAAATATCAACAGTTATAGGCTATATATCTTTGGTACTATTCGGAATCTTCCAAAAATTTTAAACGTTCTGTCCTCAGCATGCTCTGAGTAAGGCGATGCAATGTGAAGTAACACAAAATCATGTATTTTTGGTTTGAAAATGGGATGGCTTAAAAACATCATAGATGATTTAATTAAATACTGCAAGTAGAACACACTTTGGCCTTTCGTTTAACCGGGGGATTTTATTCGCGAGTCTTTTTATGAGCCTAGAAAAAAATAAAGTATCAGACCTAAAAAAATGTTTAATGTTCAAAATCTTTTACTTACGAACTCTTTTTCCGATTATGTCGTCTTGCTCACTGTGACAAATTAAGTTTTTAAGAATACGACCGTAAAAAAATCTAATAA
The DNA here is from genome assembly GCA_022606495.2 of Halesus radiatus. Taxonomy (NCBI): domain Eukaryota; kingdom Metazoa; phylum Arthropoda; class Insecta; order Trichoptera; family Limnephilidae; genus Halesus; species Halesus radiatus. The sequence goes on along the minus strand of JAHDVE020002938.1, from coordinate 68,604 downwards.
CTATGCCTAAGCTTTAAAAAAATAAAATAAAACACAAAATAGAATGTCAAAACAAGGATGAGCTCCACCGTACATAATTTTATATTCTATTCATGGTAAACCATAACTAAACGTAAATAAGATATTATGTACCTTTTTAGAAACTTTAATTCAAAGAATAATAATAGTATAGAGCATTAACACTATCATAATATTTATTTATTCTTAAATTTAAAAACAAAACAAAAACATTACCCACTCATCTCACTAGAACAGCCCTGTGTTCAGATTAGCGGCTTTACAATCTTAGTGAAACGATAAATAATAATAAGTTAATAAAATTATGTAAATAGTAATAAGTAAATAACAATAGGTAGGCAAAAAAAAAAGTTAATAAAATTATGTAAATAGTAATAAGTAAATAATAATAGGTAGGCAAAAAAAAAAGTTAATAAAATTATGTAAATAGTAATAAGTAAATAATAATAGGTAGGCATTAAAATAAATAATAAGTAAATAAAATTATGTAAATAGTAATAAGTAAATAATAATAAGCAGGCAAAAAAAATTATAAGTAAGTAGTAATAAGTAATAACATCCGTATTGATAATTGGTTTGCTCATGAATACTCTGTTTTCTTGCATTAATAATAGTTTTTTTTATATATACGAGCATATTGAACAAACATGATGGAGCTTAAAGTCACCCAAATTATGTTTAAGTATCACTAAACCTAAAAAAAAATTGCATTAAAAATTCGAAACAAAATCGAAAAATAAAAATTTCTATACTAATTCAAAAACAGAATGCGCACGAAATGTCAGATGTTCCAAATGCAATGCTACCATCATAACCATAATGAGATGATTTTTTTATTTACTTTTAAATAACTATTTATAAGTTCTACATATAATTATATATATTAAAAAATTATTAAATTAATTAATTTAACCTTTCCAGTTGTCAAAAACAAACCACTGATCCAAAATGGCTGATAATGCTAACATATGATAAACACATGTATACCAACATAACAAAAAAAAAACGATAATCGAATGTACACAGCCCGCGAAAATTCAAAATTCATCTTTTATTTTGAACACACACACAGTGGAGTGCTGATACCAAACCTGATGTATGACAGTGAGGCATGGAACTGGCAGAGGAAGGATGAAAGTAGACTGAATGCTGTAGAAATGAGATCTGAGATCTCTGAGGCGAATGTAAAACGAAAATGTTTAGATTCGTAAAGAATTCAAGGCTGATGTAAAAGTAATAAGTAAGATTAAGAAAGGGACGCTTAGATGGTTTGGACATGTAGAGCGAATGAACGAAGAAAGGCGTGTAAGAAGAATATATGACGCGAATCGGAATGGATGAAGAAGCCGGGACATCCGAGGAAGACATGGCACGATCAAGTGAACCAAATATTTGAGTCGGGCCATGTCAGAAGTCGGAATAACAGAAGAGAATGTATGAGACGATGTATGAATGTGAATGAAGATAGAGGTGTATGCCAAGATCGAGTTGTTTGGCGGTCCGTCCTCTCTGCCTACCCATGCGGGGAAACGGTTACAATTCGCACGGCTTAGTTCGTTCTCTCTTTGCAGTCCAATCTGAAAAAAATGAAACCTACCATTACACTGCATCGGAGTGTACATTTTCTCCCAACTGGCACGGAGCCCGGATAGCTCAGTCGGTAGAGCATTGGACTTTTAATCCAAGGGTCCAGGGTTCAAGTCCCTGTTCGGGCGGATATACTTTTTTGTTTTTTTTTATTTTGCGCCACCGCGTCGCTAGTTTTCGTCGCATGGGACTTATAATTTGAATTTGCCTCTAATATAATGACTGTTGAAAATAATTACTTATCAATATTTAAATTTCGAATTGTATTGAAGATTAATTTAGTTTACTTCGGTAACTACTCGTTGGTTCAGATGATATAAACCAGTGATTTCCAACCTAGGCAATATCGCTAACCAGTGGGCGATTTAAGTAGCTTCGGGGCGATCACTTATGGGGAGATTTTATATGATTTGGTAGGCGATAGACATTCAATTTAATTTAAATTGTATATGCATTTTGCTTTGTACCTTTTGCTTCTAGCTTCGATAGAGCCAATGAAAATACAGCAAATAAAACAAATAAAAAAAAAGAAAATACCTCATCATTATTACAATATAATATACTTACACTTAATGCAAATGTCTCCAGACACCTTTTTTGCATGATCAAACTGCAACATACTTACGACTGCACAATATTTTTTTTTGTTATTAATTAATTCTTATACGCCATAAATATTATTAAATTATTGCATTAATGTACACTCCTCTTCCACCCACAAGCAATTTTTTTTTAATAGAAGAGTAGTAGTAAAATATGTTATACAAAATGTAAGCTATGGTCTTTTTTTTCAAGTTATTCTCTTATAATATTATGTACCCATAGATTTCAATAATTAAAAAAAGAAAAAAAATTAAATCACAAATTCACACAAAATTCCAGAATCATCTCCCAATTCCGAACGTTTTCATTTTTCGCCGAAATTCGTTTTAATTACCCAATTTAAACTGACAAAGCCCGACATTTTGCAGAAATATTGCCACCGTCTTGACAATAATCACAAGATTTATTAGTTTGCGTGCTTCTTGTCTACATTTCGTCCGTTGTTTGGGTATTTTTGGGTCAATAAAAGCAAATGGCGGTAACTCTACTAAACTTCTCAACGAGAATATTATCCATTGTTTGAAATTTGGGCCATTTTGTTGGGAGCAGAGACAATAAGTAAGTAAATATATGACTGTGCTCACTTTATCTATCATATTTTGCTGTTGTTTGTGTCTGAATAGGCAGTCTGGACGCCTTTTGTGCACCCTGCTTATGGTCTGAGTAAGCACTGAACGAAAATATTTAGAACAAATTTAAACACTTATTAAATAATGTTCATTCGACATGTAGGTACCTACCCTAGAATAAAGATATGGCGGCGTTAGGCCTTAACTGTTCTCCACGCTAGCGACCAATTCACGAAAAGTATTGCGAAATCTATTTTTATAACAAATTTATTTATGTTACACTGACATAAATTCATTTATAAACCGAATTTCTAATTTTTAAACTAAATAACTAACCAACCATCACACAGTTTCCTCGGAAGGGTATGTAAGGAGAGAGAATAGATGACACAGCTCTGTCTTGGCACACACTCCTTTCTTCATCCACATTCATGCATAATCTTATACATGCTCTTTTGTTATTCAGACTCTTGACATGACATGACTCAAGTATTACATTCACTTGGTTGTGAACCCTTTTTTTTACGTACCTATCTTTAAAAAATTTCGATATGAAACTTGACTTACCAAGATGAACAGTGAGAAATTCAGTATCCAGAAAAACGCATTTCAAATATAGAATAAAAATAACCGTTTTATAAACTATATTATAGGTAGGTACTTTATCGTTCGTATATAGATTGAAAAAAATCTTTACATAATTTATTAATTTTCTTAAAATATACATCAGTTCCGATTCTGAAAAATATCACACTTACGCACAAGGAAGTTATATTGCAAAGAAGTAAATAAGGATAAAATAGCAAACGTTAAATCCTGAAATGTGACGTGTTTTTAATGTTGTGTGATCTGCGTGCAATATGGTATCCACGTTTGAATATTCTAATAAAACTGTTTATATGAAGTGATCATATAATTTTGACATTTTAAGGAGATATAAATATTTTTTAAATATATATATACATTATAGAACATTTTCTTAGTCCTCCTAACTAGGAGATCCTGTGCTGAGGCGAACTAGTTTTTGAATAATGGGTTTTCAGCGACTTCTGTAAAGTTTGGGTAAGGTATTTTCGGCGATTTTTTTTTAAATACTAGTTAGATTTTTTTCTTCTTAATTTTGCTGGACTTGATGTAGTTACTAACTTATCTATTTTGTGTGTTACTGGGTGGGTATAATTTTACAGCTTAAAATCCAGAGCTTCTTTGCCCAAAGGTAGTATTACACTCGGGTACATTTAGCTTGTCTATTTGCTTTGCTCTGGTATTATGATTACGAGCAATAATCATAACAGATATTTATAATATTATAAATAGGTATGTTAGTTGTAAGACTCTAGTTTTAAGGCGATGCAATGGGAAGTAATGCAAAATCGTGTCTTTTCGGTTTGAGAATTTGATGGCCTAGAAATATCATAGATTACTGCAAGTAGAGCACACCTTGGCCTTTCCTTTAACCGGGCATTTTTTTAGTATGACTTTTTATAAGCCTAGAAGTTTCCGACATTAAAAAAACGTTTAAAGCGCAAACTCTCCTACTTACGAACCCCTTTTCCGATATTGTCGTATTGTTCATTGTGGTAAATTATTTATTTTATAATATGACCGTAAAACATTTTAATAATTATGCCTGAGCTTTAGAGAATAGAATAAAACACGCATTTTGGTGATGGTTTTTTGCGTCAATCGAAACATGCGGCCGATGTTAGGCGGGAATCAGAACCTTATCGCCACCTGCATTAGGAGCGAGTGATTTAGTTGGAATTTTAACCGGTGGATCGCCTTAAGCCATAGTTGTAAGTCATTTTGCAATATTGTATATAAAATATGCACTTGGTCATAGATATGTATTAGTTTTATATATGTACTAGGTTTATATTTGTGTTAGGTTTATATTCTAGTTATACCTACTTAAGTCTAAATTGTAAGTCACTAGCTATAACTTTTAGTTGGTAAGTCACTAGCTATAAGCCATAGATGTAAGTCACTAATTATAAGTCTCAGTAGTTAATCCCTAGTCATAAGTCTTAGTTGTAAGTCAATAGTTATAAGTCTTACTAATAAGGCATTAGTAATAAAGTTTAGCTGTAAGGTGTTGGTTGTGGTTGTAGTGATATGTTATTTAATTTATTGTACAGCGCCCTTGAGGTGATTTTCCCACGAAAACGGGGCTATAGAAGTAATCCAATTATTATTATTATACGGGGTGTCTCTTCTTTTCTGAGACGATTCGGAAGATTTTCGTTGTTGATGTCCTTACGGGGACCTTTAAAGTAGTCTTTATGATGCATTTCTGAGTTAAATTTAGGTGTCTTGTGTATTTTCGATGCTGCTAAGCCCCAACCTATAATTCCATATTACAGATGATTAACTAAGAGATTACTTTTAAATGTTTATTTTCAAGATCGTAACTTTTTTAAGAAAGATCTGTTTGAACATAATTAGACAGGAAGTAATATTTGTACAGCGCCCACAAAAAGGGCGACTTTTTTTTCAATTATTATTTTAATCATGATACATTTTGAATTAGATAATGGAATACTATTTTGATTTAAGGGGTATGGTGTATCTATCTAAGCGGTCCGCTCGCGTGGCGGGATTTAAGTAATCCGTGACAATTGATAATGGTGACTGGAGGGGTAGGCACGAAGCAGGGAATAGGGGATGAGGTTGGGCTAGGATAAGGGAGGACACGATTAAGGAATGTTTTCACAGTATACGGGAGTGTTTTGATAGCGGAAGAAGAGTTCAGAGGAAAGGCATACTGATGAAATAACCATTTTAAAAAAATATATATTTCCTACAACTGTGACCTTTAACGATTTGAAATAAAACTGAAGTCGTCAATTTACATAAGATTTTTCTACTCCTAGGCCCCAAATTGTTAATCTGCTCGAGAAATAATGTTAATATTTGAAAATATTAGATCATTTTCACGACTTTAACGGGACACATATTTGCCTTCAGTTGGGTAGGCAGTGACGTGCAGAGAGTTTTTAGTGAGGGTAGGCATTAAGGAAAACAGCGAATTAATTGATATTAAAACAAATTTACCACAGACAAGGTAAGTTTTCGTTAAAAATAGCAAAGCTGCTGGCTTTAGTCGATGCTTGTTGGGATTAAGTACATGTAATATCAAATATCCAAATAACTGCTTCATTTATGCAATTTGTGAATATATGAAATCTCTTTTTTTTTCAACCATACAAAATCGTGAAAGAAAATACGACATGATATGAAAATTAATTTTTGAATAAAATTGTACTAATTGATAGAGGTACCAACAGATGGCACTGATTGCTACATTCATGATTTGTACCAAAAGGCACGGTCTTTGTCGACACTACGATCGATGTAGAATTTTATGTAGATGCATCAACATTTAAATTTGACAAGCGCGTCTTTTTGTAAACTTGGTTCCTGCTTTTGACACGCATAATCGGCGGGGCGCGTGATTCGTAGCCGGAACTATTTATATATACAATATATATTTGAAAATGTAGATTGATTGGTTGAAATAGTTTTATTCATTTTTTTAAATATTATTTTCATTCTTATGTGAGTAAGTTAGGGAAGGCAGTGCTAATGAGCCTATATGAAATGTACGCCTCTGGGGGTAGGTAGATACTCTTAGTATCGTCCTGGTGATAGACAACTATTCATAATCGAAGCGTTGCTTGGAATGGTTTTAGCCGTGTTTGTTGACCAGATCTGAATATTCAGGCACTTCACCACCTTTCTCCTTCCCATATCCTCCCCCTCCTCACTATCTTCAACCTCACAATATACCCCAATTGGGGAGGTCATAGCCTCACTGGCCAGCTGGGACTCTTGTGTGGTACTCATAATGAAAGAAATTGAAGTTAGTTAGCTACTTATTCACATTGAAAAAGGTGTTGAATATATTGCATGAAATTTAAAGAATATGTTTAAAAAGTTAATTATAATTACACTAATTTTAAAATGTGTGCTAAGTGGGTAGGTAGGCACTTAACTGGCTTTCAAGAAATTGGCATCACTATTTAATATTATTTTATTAATGAAGAAATGAATTCCCAAACTACGCGCCCGGTGATTTTCCTACGAAAACGGCGCTATAGAAGTAAACCAATTATTATTATTACACAAAAAACTTAAAATTTTAAATATTTTTTGTTCGTTTTATTAAATGAATTATGATGTTGTTCCTCTGAGCCAGAGCAGTTATCTCTGGAATAAGGGGTGTTTAATTCGAATAAGAACATTAATTCTCCCTCGCGTCTAGCTGTTGGCGCATCCCGTATAATGGGGTGTAATAGATACCTCTGTATTATACACAGCACAATGGACTCGCGTTACAAGCGTTTGCGCGGTAACCCCGGTTAACTACAATAAAAATATAACAGGGTGATTCTAAAAGTTTTCAGATAATTTACACGACTTACGAATGACCGCTGGGACCACATTATCAAGGATGGCCTCCTTTTATTGGTTGGGGAAGAGAAGCAGAACATTTTTCTAAATTCAGTTGAGAGGGGAACGGTTGCGGTGCCTATTTCATACAAAACTGAATTTTTGATTGGAGGCCAAAATACACATCCAAACGGAATGATCTATTTTTTAAATAAGGGTTTAATAAATATCTAGTACGGATGAGAAGTATTTTATTTATTTTTGTTTTACCTTATGAAATATCGGCCATTAAAGGAATTGATTTTTCGCGATTTTAGAGGCATCTTTAACAATTATTTAGGGGCTACGGTTATTTAAAAATAAGTTTTAACCCATCTCCTTTGAAAATATAATGAAATGTAAATTATTTTTATTTTTAAAATATTAAAATAAGCATTATGGTGGAATTTAAAATTAAATTAAAGACGATCAATTTACTTTGGAACACAAATTTGCAATACCGAATTTAAAATATCAACAAGAAAAAACTTTTTTTTTATGTTTTATTTTTATATTTTTATTTATGTAATCATACTTACATAGCAAATGTGATTTATTTTTCATAAAGTACGATATATCCGCAAATAATTTTCTACGTCACCTCTAAAATTATGAAAATTGTTTTTTTTTCTTGGCACATACTTAAAAAATTAAAACAAAAATAAGTAAAATACTTCTCATCCGTACTAGATATTTACTAAACCTTCAACGAAAAATAAAAAAAATTGACCATTCCGTTTGGATGGGTATTTCGACCTCCAAACCAAAATTCAGTTTTGTATGAAACTGGCAGCACAGCCGTTCCCCTTAAAGCAAGATTTTTGTTACAAGGAGTTTTACATTGCATATTTTCGTAATTATATTTTTTTAGGCCTGGAAAAGTAGTTATTCCCAACGAAAGCTTACAAAATAGTAAAGTTATTTATTTATTATAATCATTGAAGAAGATAATATTAACACATCCCAAATGAACCACGAAACCGAAAAAACAACAGAAATTAAAAAGATTTCAGTCGCATCTGGGACTCGAACCCAGGACCTCTACCTATCCGGGGTAACCGCTTAACCAACTTAGCTAATGAGACCAGTACAATTTAGGCCATTTACACCGATATCATACTTCATGTTCAAGATTTATTAATATTATCCTCCATTTTTATAAATCCCATATTATTGGCTGCTGTCCTTATGATGATTGCTTTTTAATTTCTGTTGTTTTTTCGGTTTCGTGGTTCATTTGGGATGTGTTAATATTATCTTCTTCAATGATTAAAATATAACAATGAGGTTTACAAACTTCAATAAGTTATAAAAAAATAAAAAAATAGTAAAGTTATTTGTTTATTTTCATTCCCATATGGAAACCATATCAGAGCCCTTATAGAAAAACTCTGCATTACAAGATCATTATTCTCACACATGTGATTTAATACAGATTTGCATAAATAGGTAAATAATATAAATACTAAGGTAAATAGGACGCCAAGATGGTTCGGGCATGTAGAGGGGAATGAACGAAGAAAGGAACGTAAGAAGAATGTATGACGCGAATGTGAAAGGAAGAAGAAGCCGGGGACGACCGAGGAAGACATGGCACAATCGAGTGAATCAAATACTTGAGTCGGGCCATGTCAGAAGTCGGAATAACAGAAGAGAATGTATGAGGCGTTGTATGAATGTGAATGAAGCAAGAAGTGTATGCCAAGATCGAGTTGCTTGGCGGTCCGTCCTCTCTGTCTACCCCTGCGGAGAAACGGCGTGATGGTTAGTTAGTTAGTAGGTAAATAATAATAAATGAATTAAATAATATACTTAGTATTCACTACTTTATTAATACACGGATATCTACATGTTTCGAAAGCGATGCTTTCTTCATCATCACCGCTTTCGATACATGTAGATATCTGTTTATTAAGAAAGTGGTCAATGCAAATTATATTATTTAATTAATTTATCAACCAATTATTATTATTATTTTATATTGCAGTTTAGTTTAAAATATTCCTGACGAGGGAAGGGTACTTCCGAAACCGGTCGATATCATTATATTAAATTAATGTGGTTCAAAACAAATTTATACGTTTACATTACAAATAATTAATTCATCCTCTCTAGAGGGTAGTTTAGTTTTAATATTTGAACTACCGTGTATTTTTGAGGGGTTGCAAAAATTGTATAATTGGCTAGAAATTTTGACTTGTCGGATAATTGTATTGAGGGGGTGTTATATGAATGGTTCATCGTCTATTATCCTCTCCACTGCCAACACAGCCACCGGTACTGGTTCAATCGGTTTACTGTTAAGGGATGTCTCTATACCAATTTCAGGGAAACAATTGTGTGTGTAGATTTATCTATATGGATTAGTTGTTTTACTACCCGGCTTCGTCCAAGATAAAATAAAGTAAATAGGAACCTACCACTTTTTTTAAATTAAAAAAAAATTACTCATCTATGTATGGCAGTGAATGCAAATAACTCACCATAATTTATGGCAGTGAAGCACGGAATTGGAAGAGGAAGGATGAAAGTAATCTGAATGCCGTATAAATGAGATCTCTGAGACGATTGTATGATAAAACCATGAATGATCGTGTGAAAAATATTGAAATTCGTAAAGAATGCAAGGCTGTTGTAAGCGTAATGAGTAAGATTAAGAAAGGGACGCTTAGATGGTTTGGGCATGTAAAGCAAATGAACTAATAAAGGAGTGTAAGGATAATGTATGGCGCGAATTTTGATGGAAGAAGAAGCCGGGGACGTCCGAGGAAGACATGGCATGATCAAGTAAATCAAATACTTGAGTCGGGCCATGTCAGAAGTCGGAATAATAGAAGAGAACGTATGAGACGATGTATGAATGTGAATGAAGCAAAAAGTGTATGCCAAGATCGAGTTGTTCGACGGTCCGTCCTCTCTGCCTACCCCTGCGGAGAAATGGCGTGATGGTTAGTTAGTTAGTTAGTTAACTCATATAATTTTTTAGCACATACTTTAGAATGTAATAACTCGTAGTGGAAATGACTTTGCCGTGATTCATGATCATGATTCCGAGGTTATTCCGTTAGAAAGGTTGTGCGAATTTTAAGCGTTCGGGAGGTTTTTAGTGAAAGATACAAACCCCCGTCCTCTCTGGAACCCGAGACAAGCCTCAGAACCACTACGCCGCCGATTACATTACGTATTCCCTTCGTCCATCAATTATGAAGGTAGAGCCGCATCATCTGCCGTTACAGTAACCCGCTGCGCACTGAGCGCTCCGTAATAAATGCGTCCCCCTCCCACCGCAGTATTCTACCTACTGTACCCAATACACCTACTGTACCCAATACACCTACTGTACACTGTACAGTCTGTCAACAAAATCTAGAAATTTTATTAAATAATTTTTTTCCGTTACTATAGCAACAGCAAATAATAACTATTTTAGAAGTTTTTTTTAAATTTTACTTAATAAATTAATTATAAGATTGAAAAGATATTTCTAGGTCTTTCTTTGTCCTCTTCACTAGAGGTTCCTGTGATGAGACGTACTAGGTTTGATTAAATACATTCTGATTGATTTAAACTCCTATTATTTATATATTTATTTTCATTATTTATTGTTTTTGAATATTTACAGATTATTAACATTTTCATTCCTATAAAATTAACATTGGGAAGTGCGGAAGTGTTAAAGAATCCAGCTAAAAATATTCACAGGATGCATTGAGACAACATTAAAAAAAACAACATTTGGACAAAAAACTTCTTATACTATGGTACTAAACTCTACAACAAAATCCCACTGTCCTTTAAAAATCACAACAACCATAATAAATTAAAAAATCAAATAAAACACTAGATAAATTAAACACAGCGAGATCTGAAATAGAAAATATATTAACACCAAATACGGACTAACACCGAAACCACTCAACTGCACTTAAAACACCCCACCTTAGAATTATTTTTATTTTTTTCATCGAGCACTCCTCTTTGACGGCCTCCATGGTCGAGGGGTAAGGCTCTCGATTTTATTTAATTAATTTGTACTGTTTCACACTGAATTTATTGAAGAATAATACATAGTATATTTGCGCACGTTCCAGAGTGGAAGATACTCTCAGTATCGCCCTGGTGAAAAACCACCATTCAGAATTGAAACGTTGCTTGAAATAGCTTCTAACCGTGTTTGGTGACCAGATCTGAATAGCCAAGTATTTTCCCCACCTTCCTCTCCCCCTTCTCCTTCCCCACTCCAATACCTTCAGCCTCACAACATTCCCCAATTGGGGATGCCATAGTCTCACTGTCTCCAGACGGTTGGGAGCAGTTGGGACTCTTGTGCGGTATTCATATAAAAAAACCACATCAATTTAATATAATGTAATTTAATATTTTGCGAAAGAAATCCTCAGTACGGTAAATCCCAGTGAGGATAGTAATAATAATAATTATTATAATAGTTGGATGATTTGTATAGCGCCGTTTTTGTAAAAAATCACCTCAAGGGCGCTGTACAAATATTACTTCCTATTCTTTAACTAATTATGTACAGACAGATACAAAAAAACATACTTACCTGGCAGGTCGCTTCAGATGAACACAGTTTTATTAGAAAATTTAAGTATAGAGATGAAAGTTTTACAGTTGCTATTTTATCCTCCTTTTCTATTGATGTTACATTTATTAGAAGATTGGTGGCACAAGAAGAGTTGGAATTTATTGAAATATTTATAAGTTTTAGGACTGGACTTTATTTATTGTGACGTTATTTGTTATTTTGTTATAAAAATAATAAAACATTACTATTATAATTATTGTTCTTGGTTTAGTTATCATTTGATAGAGATGCTAAATTATTAAAAGAAACAATGGAGATATAACGTATAACATAACAAAGAAATTTAAAAAAAAAATGAAACACGTTACAACGTTTCAAAAAAAATAAAGCTAAAGTATTTCTAAAAACGCCACTATTTTCCATGACGTGATAGAAGATGGCTGATTTGCTTTTTAAAATATCGTAACATTCTATATCATTCAAGACATTAGATTGACACAGGCAATATTGTTATGAAGATAAAATGTTTTGTGAATCCTTGAATAGCGTCTATTAGGAACATTTATGTGAATACTACTTAGACAATGAGTGGTTTGGAGCTTGTTGTGAATAATTTTGAAGAAGACTGTCTTCTTTTTTCTAAGATAATTAAATTAAAGTATTGAAGTCGTTCCCCGTAAGATTGGAGAAAGGTATTTAATTATCATTTGAAAGATATTACGTTTTTTTTCAAAATGTTGTTTGAGTAAGTGTAATTCCATGGTTTCCTTAAGCCAAGCTTTTATTCGTTTTTTTTTTTAAATCGTTTTCATTATATGTTTTCTTTATTATTGGTGGAAGTTAAATATAGAGCTAAGTAGAGAAGTATTCATAGTTCACTAGCTGATGTGTACCCGGCCTTGCTCGGGTATTTTTTTGTTTGGAATAAAGTTATGAAGTTGTGAATTCTTGCTTGTCATTAGGGTGTCATAATTGATTTGACAGCGAAAGTAACTATCTCCAAATAAAGAAACATTCATTTTAATATTTTATTTCATTTCAAACGTTTATTTTTTCACAATATATCTAAATCATGAAGTTCATAAGTAGGTGCCTACTCGTGTTTTCCATTTTGAAAATATTCTACCTAAAAAAACCTTCTTTTAAATATGCCATCTGTGGCTAACCAGAGTGTTATTTATATCTATGGGCTAACCTAAATAAAATATGGCGGGTTCAATGTCTTTCATACTAATTTTAAAACGTTATACCAACAGTTTTACATATTTGATTTCATTCAAACTACTTTCTAAACCTTCCCGGCACTAATAAAAACAAACTGTGCTATTTTAAGCGAAACCGGTAGAGTAATTTTCGAGAACATCGAGGACAAACAAACACACTTACATTGATTTTTATATATATATATATATAGATTTGTTCAAGCAGTTTTAAATGTTGACATGTTCATAATCTCATTCTAGTTTGCTCTTGTGTTGTGAAAGTGTGGTTTCATTGAAACCTTTCGAAATGTTTGTTTTAAAATAGATATTTTGTATATTTATGACTGAAAAGAATTAATTTTTTTGTTCGTTAACGTTCTTGTGGGAGATTTTAAAATGGTCTTTTTAATAAACTTTTGTGTTTTTGATAATATTGCTTCATATTATGATTTGTTGTGGTAGACGCCCATCGTAGATCGTAGTACCCCTTATCGTATCGCCAAATAGATTTAATTGTGAGGTTATGTTTGACTTCCGAATCTGACAGGTGACTTGTACAGGAATAATGACATAACTCAAATTTTCTTAATGTTTCAATTTTTTTCAATGCTAAAATTGCGCTCTTCAGAAGTGTCTTTTTATAGCCAAACAAATTTTCCATAGCAACAATGGCGGTCGTGTAATATTGGCTGTCATTAGCTAGAAAAATGTACTGGAAGCTTTTTGATTGCCAAGACGAATGGCCAAGACAATTAGAGATTTTTATTTATTTAATGCATCATTTTATTATACATATTTAGATCTATTATTATTAAGAAGGTGACAGGTACTATGGAAACTTTAAGACTTTCTTAAGGATTATTCTTATTTAACATCTAATAAATGGCTCTCTATGTACATTAAAAAAAAGTATATTGCTATGTGTTTAAAAATAGCAACGAATAATAATTAATTTCCTTAGAAGATGAAGTACTTAGAATCATCTCCTTTCAGGAATTACCACAAATTTCTGAACACCGTTTGGTGTTGAAATGAAAAATATATTTTTAAAAGTTACAATCTATTTCGTTTAAACTATCTTTATGTTGTCATTTAAAACCATTTAAACGATCGCAGCGTCCTTTATTTATTTGTACAATTCCTTGACAGACTGTAACTATCCTGTGAAGTACGTGCCTACGATAGGTAGATGGAAGGAGACAAGGCAATTATCTCGCCCAAGAGAAGATGAATGGATTTATACCGACAATGATGAAATGGCGGAGTAAATTAGATGTGATTTAGAAGGTTTTTTACGTTTTTTGTACTACCTATGTATACCTACCTAAATTGTTTTTTTTGTGGAAATTTTGCCAGATCAGATTTACTAGCCTGGAGCAATGTTCTAAGGATAACGTTTCCGAGATAAGTGATTCCAATAATAAACATTTTATATATTCTAGTTTGTAAGGTCTCTTAAATACAGTATTTCGACTAATATACCGCCATCCCAGTTTTTTTTCTTTACTTATTTATTGTATAATATTAATTACATTCCTGAAAATACCAATTCACGGCAGTCCACCCTTAGGTCAGCAGCGTCATCGGCTATTGGGAGGTTGAAGGAACCAAAGCGCACAAATAATACTAAGTTTTGTGATCGTGCTTTCGGAGTATCAGGACCTAAAGCTTGGAATGAACTGCCGCATGACTTAAGAATTATCAAAGACTCGACAGAATTCAGAACTAAACTTAAAACTCATCTTTTCAGACAATCATATAAATAAATTGAAGAAATGCAGCCGTAAATTGCTAAACTAGGCTAGCCGGTTAGTGCTTACCTAAATTCATTAAATAGAAAAAGTTTAAAAATTCACGCATCGGTGCGCAAATGCATCCACAGCCCGCAACACTGTAAATAACTAAAAGTATGAGCTAATGATGAATGTAAATAAGTCCAAAGTCATGGTGTTTGAAAGAGAGAGTACGAAAACAGTATGCAATATAGTTGTGAATGATGAATACTTTGAGCAGGTTGATGAGTTTGTGTATTTGGGAAGTATGTTTACGAGAGACGGAAAGACTGATAGGGATATTGAAAGAAGGGTGAATGCAGGAAACTCCATTAACGGAGGACTGAACGCGGTTGGCGCAAACAAAAGTTGTCCAAGGAAGCGAAGCTAGCAGTCCACAATGGAGTGCTGATACCAACCTTGATGTATGGCAGTGAGGCATGGAACTGGCAGAGGAAGGATGAAAGTAGACTGAATGCTGCAGAAATGAGATCTCTGAGACGAATGTGTGGTAAAACCATGTATGATCGAGTAAAAAATGTTGAGATTCGTAAAGAATGCAAGGCTGATGTAAGCGTAGTGAGCAAGATTAAGGAAGGGACGCTTAGATGTTTGGGCATGTAGAGCGAATGAAGGAAGAGAGGAGTGTAAGGAGAATATATGACGCGAATGTGAATGGAAAAAGAAGCCGGAGACGCCCGAGGAAGACATGGCACGATCAAGCGAATCAAATACTCGAGTCGGGCCATGTCAGAAGTCGGAATAACAGAACAGAATGTATGAGACGTTGTATGAAAGTGAATGAAGCAAGAAGTGTATGCCAATATCGAGTTGTTTGGCGGTCCGTCCTCTCTGCCTACCCCTGCGGGGAAACGGCGTGATGGTTAGTTAGTTAGTTAGTTAGTGTAAAAATAAATAAAAAATGTTAATATCTATTAAAAGCTTCTTACGCTTTTTAAGGTCCAGTCTTCAAAACTCTTCTTGTGCCACAAATCTTCTAATAAATGTAACATCAATAGAAAAGGAGGATAAAATAGCAACTGTAAAACCATCATCTCTATACTTAAATTTTCTAATAAAACTGTGTTCATCTGAAGCGACCTGTCAGGTAAGTATGTTTTTCTGTATCTGTCTGTACATAATTAGTTAAAGAATATGAAGTAATATTTGTACAGCGCCCTTGAGGTGATTTTTCACAAAAACGGCGCTATACAAATCATCCAATTATTATTATTATTACATATAATGGGAATTTGTACCCTGCTTGTCAGTGGGAGTGTAGTTCCACAATGGTATATAATACAACGATAAATAAAAATATGATATATTCTACCCTTGTAGCACATAAATTAATATTCGGTTATTTTTAAAAAATATTATTCCAAAATTGTTTTGTGGATATTTAATAAGTTCTTAATATTTTTTATATATTGAATTGTTTTTAATATTTTTTATATATTGAATTGTTTTTAATATTTATTCATTAGTAAATACTCCTCCCATAACTACGAGCTACTGGAGCTCAACTTATGGAGAGTAGATCAATAGGAAGTTTAAAAAAATCGTGTATATGATGTATTATGTTATAATAATGTCATTTTTTGTAATAAATAACCAATCATACACACAGTAGACCAATAATATAACAAAATAGGCACGTGCATGTTGTGATCAATGTACACAAGTTGAAAAAAATATCAAAATATCAGCAAAATATTACACAAATTAAGAATACAAAAGCTCCTTATGCAGGTGGTGACAAGGTCGAAATTCCCGCTTAACATCGGCCGCATGTTTCATTTACGAAAAAAAGCGCGTGTTTTATTTTAATTTAAAGCTCTGGCATAAAATATTTAAAATTTTTACGGTCATATTCTAAAAAAAAGTTAATTTGCCACAATGAACAATACGACAATATCGGAAAAAAGGGTTCGTAAGTAGGAGATTTTGCGGTTAAAACGTTTTTTTAGGTCTGATAATTTATTTTTTATAAAAAGACACCGAAAAATTGTACGGTTGTACGAAAGATTAAGGTGTGTTCTTCGTGGATTATATAATTAAATGATTTATGATATTTCTAGGCCATCAAATTCTCAAACCGAAAACACAAGATTTTGCATTACTTCCCATTGCATCGCATTGAATCATTTTAACGATACCCGCAGATATCAAAGAGATATCTTATTTATTTAATAGACAATGGCAAAAATAATGTTATGCATAGTATGATACTGTCGGTAGGTGTCGAAAACAGTGTGTTAACCCACCAGGGAGAAGATGACGGATCTATAGACAGTGATGAAATTAATGAAGTTGAGTAACTGTGATTTAGTTAGTTCTACTTTTTTTATCGTATGACACTAATTTTATTTGTTGCGAAATTTTGCCAAATCGGCTTCATAGCCTAAGGTAATGTTCTAAGGATAAGTTTTCCGATAAAAGGGGTATTTTGACTATTATTCCGCCAACCCAAATTAAAGAATAAATAATATAATATAGGCATTATATGTAGGTGGGTACCTAATTTAATATTAATTTTTATACTTGTGTGGAAGGGAAAGTTAAAAAAAAATCAAAGTCATTTAATTAAATGTCAAAAGGCAATGTATTAGGTAGGTTAAATTAAGAGGAACGGCTGGGCTGCCTGTTTCATACAAAACCTGAATTTAGTTTGAGGCCAAAATACCCATCCAAACTGAATGATATATTTTTTTTAATTAAAGGTTTAGTAAATATCTAGTACGGATGAGTAGTATTTTATTTATTTTTGTTTACAATTATGAAGTATATGTCATGAAAAAAAAATCATAATTTTAGAGGCAACTTAAAAATTATTTGCTTGTTTATTATATTTTTTTTAATGTTCATTTTGCTATGTAAATATGATTACGTAAATAAAAATATAAAAATACAACATTAAAAAAAGGTTTTTTCGGTCGATATTTTAAATGCAATTTAATGGCAAAATTTGTGTTCCAACATAAATTGGCCGTTTTTAATTTAATTTAAAGTACACTATAATGCTTATTTTTATGTATTTAAAAAAATGTTATTTTACGTTTTATTATATGTTCAAAGCAGATGGAGTAAAACTTTTTATTAAATCACCTATAGCCCCCAAATAATTGTTAAAGGTGCCTCTAAAATCGCGAAAATTCAATTCCTTCAATGGCCTTTATTTCACAATGTAAAACAAAAATAAATAAATTACTTTTAATCCGTACAAGATATTTACTATACTTTTTGACGAATAAAAAGATATGAGGTGAGTATTTTGGTCTCAAATCCAAAATTAAGTTTTTTATGAAACAAGCCGCGCAGCCGTTCCTCTTAAATATTTTAAAAGTTGTAAATTAAGTGCATTTTAAAGAATATAAAAAAAAAGTTAGTTGTCCGTTTTCCTTATCAAATGTGAAACAATCAGTTCGGAAAGTCGAGCATAATCTCACATTTGAATATTGTAAGTAGGCACCGATTTACAAAGCGGACTTACCAAACGAGTGGAAGATATTCTCACTATCGCCCTGGCGTTTTGCTTTAAATATCTTTAGTCATCTTTGGTGACTAAATCAGAATAGCCAGACACTTTCCAATATTCCTCTTCCCGTTATTCTTCCCCTCGTCTAACTATCTACCTGTTCTAATAAAAAAGAAGATGTTTGGTTCCACAAAATTAAATTTCTTGTTTTATAATCAAACTGTATAGGTAGGACAGTTTGACATATTATAGTAGACAAAAAATGAGAACGCTTTAAATGACAACACCATATTTATTAAATGTATCTATGTATTGAAATAACCATGTTAGATTAATGAAATAAAAACAAAATAAAATCCACAGATCAAAAACATAATTAAAAAAAAAAATAATTATGATGTTTTGCATTTTTCAGTCAAATTCGAATGTGAAAAAATCTGAATGTGAGAAACAAATTTTTAAAGACATGTTAGTAGCTTGCTATTGTCATATTAATGAATAATGGATTTCCACATTATTAAATATCTACATTTTATTGCCAGACTTTACTTTTTAAAAAAAACAGTATTATTTCTTTTTGATAGTGTGCGACGTACGTTATTCTGATGTAAGTAAAACACACAAGAACCCAATACGAAGTCAAGTTGAATATAACTCCTCGTTCTGGTTCAAAAATTCAACATTAATTCCTAAAACACATTCATTATAAACTCGGTATTCCCATTGAAAGCGTTAACTATAATTACTTGATGAAAGGAATAAATTTACTAAATCTCTTAGATCGAAGAATTATTTCGTACTTGATATTTATGTTTAAAATTGTAAATGGTAGTATAGACAGCCCTGATTTAATTAACCTCATTCAATTTCATATACCTACGGAGCAACTCGTTTCAAAATCCTGTTTAAATGTAACACCAGGACTGAGCATTACACTCGCTTGTACCTAGATTACATAATAGATACGCAGATATAGCGGATCTATTTAACTGCACGGAAGGCAAGTACAAGAAGGCTATACTATCATATCTTTCAATCAATATTAATATGTTTTACTACATTTACATACACGCATATCTTTACTTTTTTATCCTTCATGAACTTTTGTTCTTTATATACTCCCTGATGTCATTATACGACTAAATGCCACATTTAATAAGGTACTTTTTAAAATTCTTTGTGATATTTATATTCTTATGCTTGTAGTTAACTGTGACATGCAATTATTATTTATGGTATATTTATACCGTTGATATTAAATAAATACCAATTTTAAAAAATACAATAAGAATACCCGAAGAAAATGCAACATCCCTTCCACTTCCTCATCTCTCCAATTTCCATTCCGTTTCCATTTACTGCAATATTATTACCAACCGTTACGCAACCGTGGCGGCCATCTTGATTTATCTGTCAAGGAATGCCGCCCTCTTATCTACCATGATTCCGTTTCCAATTTGGCTGCTCGCCAGCGTAGGGCGCCGGGGGGGCGGAGGGGACAGGGGGAGTCCGGGAGGAAGGAAGATGATTGGCGGGGATCCCCCCGATGTTGGAGGGAAAACGGTGTGGATACTTGGCAAGGAACGCGTATGGGAAAACGGCCGAATCAGGGGATGAATTTGATTTTCATGTAATGTATTTTATATTTCTTTCGTACATAATAACTGTTAAGTCTTAGCCTTTTGTTTAATGATCTTTTACATTAAAGATTTTCTACGATATTGGGATGGCGGAAAAGGAGAAACTGTACAACCTTGCACGATCTTACTACATTTTTATGTCTCTTTGCTGTCTCTCTCACACAAGACGTCAGTCACACATTCTTTTTAGTTAGGTTGGTCAATATTGACCGCGATAATGGAAAAAAAATCCTCAAAATGTTCATATATCCAAGCCAGAGTAAAGTTAGCCTCTCGGAAGCTGGGCGTACTGTACAGGGCCCGCAGATACTTTAATAGTACACAACTGCTGACCCTTTACGATAGATTCTCTTCTCTTAACAGATTACAATTTAATTAAAAAAATCATTATTATTAAAAGCCCGTAGGGCTATTTCAAACATAATATATATATATATATATATATACGATAATAGGGAAGAACGGGAGTAGATACATTAGTTAGGTAACATTAGAAAAATAATAGCAGAGACATAATTGTACATAAATGCATATCAGATACACACAGAACTAATTAATTTTGCTTTGATCCAGGACGGAGAGGTTTGGAAAATGTAAAAAAGATCTGATGAATAGTTTGTGCGGTGGTTGTCAAAGTGGAAAAGATGGTGGAGTCGAGTAAATCTAATAGGGACAATGATATTTATAGCACTGAACATTTGAGGGCAGTTTACGAAGTTATTCATTAATTTAAAATGTATAAGAATATTATTAATCGTTCTCCGGTAGAAAAAAAGGGGAAGTTTTAGATTAGACAATTAATGTTTTGTAGCAGATATCATTTAGAGGTGGTTTCAAATTAATTGAACATACCTTAGAAAGCTCTTTTGTACTACCAATCTTTAAAGTACAGGCGTCAGGTGGGAATGCTGTCCTCATTCTACCGGTATTTCAATGGAAGATGCTCTGAGGAACTAGCGTCATTGATCCCTTCGGCACCAAACGGTGCATAATCGAGAAATATTTATCACATGAGAGCGGATCGTTTCTACGACTCGTTCTTGAGTTCAAAAGCCTGGCTGTGGAACGATTTCCCGGCCTCTGTGTTTCTCCCTCCTACAGCATGGTCTCATCACCCATGTTCACACCTTCCTTTCCACAAAAAGAAGGAGTGAATACACAGAATCCTCAAAGATGACTTAGCCCCTGAGGAAAATTATTTTCCGCAGTGCTTCCTGTGAAGAGTTAATGTAAAAAATATATATATTGTAAATACAAAAATGTTTTAAACAAAAACCTTTTCTTATTCTTAAATTCTTAAAATTTTACTCTCACGATTTTTAAATCGTGAAGAAAACCGTGTTCCCGGATATAGTGCGATTTGCCTGCAAAGAAAGTCCCTCATTTTGATTCCCTAATTCGCCCTCTCTCCGCGATCGTGTAGCGTAGATACCGTATTCATTCTCCTCCCAAAATCTGCAAAATAAATTGGCATCCCACCTCTCGCTCTGCCCGGTTATCCGTCTCCCTCGGCATTTATACGTCTGTCTCGTTTATCTGCTCGGCGAATAATAAATAAAAGGCAAATGAATTGCCCCCCGCTCCCCATTATCCGCGCTCCCGCTCAACCGTCCGAATGGCTTTTCCAATTTACTCTGCGTACTGGTAATAAACGGACTGTTTTTATTTACGCTTTATCGGATCGAGTGTTGCGCACCCGGATTTACCCGGAATGGATTCATTCATAAAAATATAACTATTTTCTCTATTTTATTTACTTATTTTTTTGAGTACTAATAATGTTATCATTTATTTCTGCAAGCATTATAGATTTTTTGGTGTTTTTGTGACAACTGTATCGGCGTTCAGAGCCATTTTGAAACAGATTTACTGAATGATTTTATTTTAACACTTAATATAGACACGAAATAACTTTATTAATTGCGCAAGTAAATTCTATTTAATTAATTTGTGATTTTTCATAAATAATTAATTTAAAAATAATATGTAATATATTTGCGCACGTTCCAGGGTGAAAGATACTCTCAGTATCGCCCTGGTGAAAGACCACCATTCAGAATTGAAACGTTGCTTGAAAAACGTTTGGTGACCAGATCTGAATAGCCAGGTATTTTCCCACCTACCTCTTCCTCTTCTCCTTGCTTCAGCCTCACAACATTCCACAATTGAGGATGTTATAGTATCACTGGCTCCAGACGGTTGGGAGGAGTTGGGATTCTTGTGGGGTATTCATATAAAAAAAAACTTGGGAAAACATGCTACCATTATCATAAATATGAATTTAACACTTTAACTAATATTTATTTAGTTACATCTATTAATAATAGAAACAAAGTGAGATATGGCAAAAAAGCGTGTTAATTGTTGCCGAGCTACGACCAAACCGCACGGACTATCAAAGCGGTTTTGAAATGAAAGTTATGAGTTTGCTCCATAGGTAGAAACAAAATACTGTTCAACGTATAGGTGAACAATATTGGCGACAAGCGTTGTATACGCGTTTTCATACTAATAGTGGTTCATGGTTCATCTCCATTGTTTCTATTATGTATGGTTAGATTACTTCATCATTATATGCTATAATCTACAATCCTGTAAATCTCCAGTTGTATGCAGAACCAATGGAGAAAACTGCTCCGCACGGCGACATGCTTAGTACCAAATATATACCTAATTTATTTTTTTTAACACATCAAAATTGCACTCCCAACGGGATGTGTGCCTCGAGTTCAGAATCCACAGTCAGCTTTTTGGCAGCCACATCGCGGATGACAATATAACTATTTAGTAAAGTAACCGTGTAATTCTTGAATCTCTATTAAAATTATTTATATTTTTTTTATTTTAATTTAAATACATTTAAAATATTTAATAGTACAAATATATATAAATATATATCTTAATAGCCAATTACAAAAAAAAGCATAAATTTATTGCAACAAAAACTACCCAACTCGATAGAGAACGATTTCTCGTGTTTGAGTTGGGGAGCAGCGCCATCTAGTGACAGTAGTGAATAAATAAAAGTAATAGAAATAAAAGTACATCAAGAATGTAATATACATAATGTTTGTGTTGTTGTACACGATAGTCACTACAAAATACATTATCTACAAAATAGAAGACTAAGAGTACATGATAATAGAAATGCAACAATAAGGGGCACACAAGATATAAACATAACACACTTTAATTTTAGTCATATTTCGAATGGCCTGATCTAATATTTCTATAGGAAATGTTTTTTTTTATTTTTTTTTATATCTCATCGTATGATGCTCTACTCTAAATGTCACTAGTCAACTCTGTCGAAATTATATTTATTTGGTAATTAATTACGCGTTTATTATATATCGTCGCAGGCAACCAAATGATTCTTCCTTACAATTTTTTTTTTAATTCATAGATTTTTTGTATTCACAAATTCTACTTACACTAACGACAACACCGACTCTTAATAAAGTGGAACTAAAATTTTCCATGGCTATGGTACTTACCAACAATCGCATTCGAGTTTGACAGTTTGTTTTAAAGAAACAGTGCAAAACAGCATAATTAATGTAAACGACATTATCTATTTGAAAATTTACGATGTTGATTTTGATTTAACATCTAATAAATGGGTATTTTGATACATACAAGATAATATATGACGCGAACGTGAATTCAAGAAAAGGTCGAGGACGGCCTAGGAAGACATGGCACGATCAAGCGAACCAAATACTTGAGTCGGGTCATGTCAGAAGTCAGAATAACAGAAGAGAAAGACGATGTATGAATGTGAATGAAGCAAGAATTGTATGCCAAGATCGAGTCGGCTGGCGGTCCGTCCTCTTTACCTACCCCTGCGGGGAAACGGCGTACTGGTTAGTTAATTAGTTATATTTCAGAAATTCAAAAACATTGCGTCCCAAGAATATTGTTTTTAAATGTGACCTAGAATCACCTCCTCTCTGAAATTACCACTAATTTCTGAAGACCGCTTCGTTAAAATCAAAAATATGCCGTTGACGATCTCCGTAGTTTACTAGTTACTATCCTTGGCTACGAATCCGGATTCAAATCCCGGCGTGCTCAAGCAAAAATTTATTAATTAATTAGTGTTATTTCACAATCTATTCATTAAAAATAATATGTAGTATATTTGATGCACGTTCCAGAGTGGTAGATACCTTCAGTATGGCCCTGGTGAAAGATCACCATTCAGAATCGAAACGTTGCTTGAAATGGTTTTAGCAGTGTTTGGTGACCAGATCTGAATAGCTAGGTACTTCCCCACCTTCCTCTCTTCCCCTCCTCAATACCTGCATCACAACATATCCCAATTGGGGATATAATACATATAATGCCATAATCTCACTGCCTCCAAACGGTTGGGAGCAAATGGAACTCTTGTGAGTTTTTTTTTTATTTTTACTGCTATCGTTCAATTTAAATGACAACACCAACTTGGGTGTTGGGAAAAAATATGTTAGTTTACGCAATAAAGGCACATAGATCCATTTCTAATTTTTTTTTATTGAGATACCAAATATTGAGGGAGCCAATGGAGATCTCAATAAAAAAAATTAGAAATGGATCTATGTGCCTTTATTGCGTAAACTAACATTTTTTCCCAGCACCCAAGTTGGTGTTGTCATTTAAATTGAACGATCGCAGTGCCCTCAATTATTGTCAGTCTTTAAATAATGTGAGACTGTAATTGTCTTTTTTTTAAATGAAGATAATATATTTGATCGATAATCGTCTTCTAAATATGTAAATACATTTGCTACGAAATTGTGTAATTTAATACAATTATTTTAATTAAATAACTCTATAACATATTACCACAATTCATTGATCCTTCCCCAATAAGTGTATACGAATTAGTACTCTATCAAATTATAATTAACCGTTGAAAATAATAGCTAAATGCCGTCAACGCCCAACGCTATTAAAAAATATAGCGTTAACAGTTAATAAATTGAATATAATATCGAATTGCGAATATTTCTCGACGGAGTCAACGAGTCTGAAATGCGAATGCGAAATAAACAAAGAAAGCATTAACAGTTTACACTCTGTGAGCAAAATTTTTCCGTAATTTGGAATGATCATTAGGTTATGTACCTTGCTACTAGACATATATTTTGGATTTCGGTATTCCAAACGGCCGATACGTAGCGCCAAGCGTTAAGTAAATCTATCGTTGACAAGCAAAAATTCAACTGATATTATTTATGTATCAATAGTAATTTTTTTTAACGCTCGTTGGATTTTTCAACACAGTCAACCGGCTATGCTCCCATTTTATCAGTATTAGCGCCAAAAAAGGGTTAACAGCTTACACTTCGCGAACGATATTATGCGATATTTGGAATGGCATTTTGATTCTGTACCTTCCTACTACACGTTTGTTTTGGATTTCGGTATTTCATACGACCGATACACAGCGCCAAGCGTCAAGCAAATCTATCGTTGGCAAGCAAAATTCAACTGCTGTTATTTATAACGGAGCGTAATTATGTATGAATACTAATAATATTCAACACCTGCTGACGGGTCGACGTCATCGAACAGTTTCAACTTTCAACGTTATTACAGGATTACTATTAGGTCTCCAGGGTATCCCCCGTTAGAAGGGATTCCCTAATACGATTGTGATCGTTTTTTATTATTTTTTGTTAGTGTCGTCATTGTCGACTGCTGTGTCAATCTCCGATGCGTTAAGTTTGGCTTGTCGCGCGTATTCGATCTGTTTTTGTTAGTTTTATTGTTTTACTTCGCAAGTGCAAATACCTATTAAGCAAATAATTCGCCTTGGATCGACAATTATTAACAATTTATAATATGTTATACGTTTTAATAGTCAGTGTTAGTAGAACGAAGCACTTAAATATGTTTTTGTAATGTAGATTACTGGAAAGAAAGGAAAATAGGGAAATTAGGTTTAATTCAAATTAATATATATATCAAACTTGGTAAGTGAACAAAATAATTATTTGTTTACTGTAAAATAATAAACTTTTAGTGTGTTTGAACAGGGAATAGTTAAGCGAAGTGCCTTAATTAGTGCATAAACAAAATGGCGAACAATAATCGAAGTGATTTTATGGTATTATTTCCAATCTTTATAATAATAATAATTTGTGTAGATAGTAGGTACTATATTTATTTATTTATTTTTCTAATCATTGTCGTCGCATTAACGTTGGCGTTATTTTCAGCGGTTATTCTCAACAGTTGAAAATCGTCAACGATAACGGTGTTGGCGTTGGATGTAATTTTCGTCAACGCCGTCAATACGAATTGAGTCACTCGCCTCTGCAGAATACGGCCTCACATCTTATAATAATATATTCATTAGCTTCTCCAATATCCATACGTCGGGGTAATAAAACATGTTAGAGTTCTGATAAGGGAGGATATATAAATTGACAGATATCAGACGAAATCTACCCTTCATTCTGCAGTCCGCGACTACCACTTCTTGTAGAGACTTTGTTATCATATTATTTATAGGGTGGGAACGAAATGCGTATCAAATTGATGCAATCATACCTAAGCAGAGGGGAAGAAGCCCGCCCTTAACTCTTTGAAGCACTGCGGTATCAAAAATCGATCACCAAGAAAATTAATAATTCTGTGAAAACCACCATCTATTAACAATTTTAGTAACTAATTGTGAAACATGGATTATTGGCTAATTGGTTTATACTAGCGATCACATGTGGCGCTACCTATGTAATAATGTGACTATATGTTTAACATTAACGTTTTTTTTTAAAGTTGGTGCTTCAAAGAGTTATAGGAATATACTAATATAATATATCTATAAGTCTTAGATCTAAGTCACTAGTTATAAGTCTCAGTAGTTAGTTGCTAGCTAATAGGCCTTAGTTGTAAGTCATATGGTAGTATTGTGAATTATCTCACTTCATATATAAGATATAGTTTTAAGTCATTAGTTATAAGTCGCTAATGTCTCTAGCTAGTCATGGATGTAAGTCACTAGTTGTAAGTATCAGTAGTTAGTTTCTAGGAGTGGCGTGCAGTTCATAAAGGCTGAAAAGCTGTGCCTACCTTAAGGAAATACTCTACACATTTTTGGATTTATAAAAAAACTTGATTTTGTTTAGATATTTGTAGTTTTTTTTAAACTTTTATTTTATATTTAGAACAAATGTTCTACGTCAAACAATTACAATAAAAAAGACTGCAGCCACTCTTTGGTCATAGAGCAATTCATGCTACTGGTTTCTAGCTATAAGCCTTAGTTGTAAGTCAATAATTATAAATCTTAGTTATAAGCCACTAGTAATAAATCTTAGCTGTAAATTATTAGTTATAACTTATTATTAGTCAAATTACTTAGTTGTAAAGCGCACTTGGGCTGATTTTAGCACGAAAACGGGGCTATAGGAGTAATCCAATCATTATTATTACACAAATTTCAATTTTTAAACGTGTAAGCCCCAAACAGCGTAAATAAATCAATATGAAACATTGTACGTAAACCATTTAATTTAGTTTAGTTCCTACCTCTCGACGGTTAAAAACAATAATACGGTTACACACTAGTTGTACATAATAATGAACAGGGAATCGTTCTGAACAACGCCAAACAGAATTTAATTAGGTGGAAAATAATTCCGCCTGCCAATCCGTCAGAATGATTCGGCCGGAGCGAATGGACCGAATCTGCCGGAATTTACGGGACGAGTTGTATTATCAGCTATCATAGCAAGAACCAGGGACGTAGAAAATATAATATTGTTATTGATTTTATGTTATGTATTGTTATTTTATACTTAGTATGAAATGCAATGTTAGAGGCCATTCAAAATACGATAAAAAAAAACAAACGAGAAAACTAGCCCGAAAACAAAATAATAAGATTTTTTAATTATTAATTATTTTTATTGATATTTAAAAACCTCATTTGTAAAATTTAATCATTGAAGAAAATAATATTAACATAACCCAAATGAAACATGAAACCGGACAAAAGGACAGAAACTAAAAAGATTTCAGTTACATCTGGGACACGAACCCGGGTCCTCTGCCTATCCGGGGCAACGCTCAATCGACTTTTGGTTACATTTGTATGATGATTGTAATTTATTGTTGTATTATATTATATTGTTGAAATAAACTCCTGCTGACAAGCTACTTGCAGTGGCTTAGCGGGTATAAGTTCCCACTGTATATAATTAATATTATACAATAAAAAAAAAATTAAAAAAAAAAAAATAAAAATAAAAAAATAAAAAAAAAATAACATGGTATATATCTGTGCAAATTAAAACTATGACATAAGATATTCATGAGCAGCATGTACAATTTAGAATACTATATAACAATTTAGAATAAACTAGGGGTATAAATAATCAAATCTAAAGTACATATATCAAAAGAAAAATAAAATCTACACAATTTTACATATCATAATATAACGATTTAGAAGCTAGGGGGGTAAATAATCAAACATAAAGTAGGTAAAAATAACAACAGAGCAAGAGAATATTATATGATACTATATATGTACATGGTTTTTCACTGAATACTAAGGGCATTGAATAACAAGGAGGAGAAAACCGCAACTTAATAAGCTGTGGAGAATCAAAAGAAAAAAATAGTCGGAAATTCTATTTCTACGTATATGAAGTTATGTTTTATATTGTATAGGATTTTTTGAACAATTTTGTTTTAAATACCCGTTTGAACTCTTCTAAATTCTCCTAATTCTGCTAAACTCTGGTAGTCTAACCTAACCGAATAAATATATTAATAAAATTTACTTGCACAATTAGAAATTAATAAACGAACGAATTATCCTAACATAAGATTAATTCATGAAGTAAGGAAAATTATATATTCACCGTTTCTCAGTATCTTCACATTATCAAAACAATACAACACATTTAAATAAATCAATTAAGAAAACATTGTCAGTTAAATACGGGGAAACACATTATAAATGTTAAAACCTCACAGAATTATAATTGTTTTCTAACTAAATCGGTTTTAACGATAATAAATCTTTTTTTTTATATAATATAATAAAACACATATAAAACTTATTTCCACTTTTATTTTATTTTACCGTAACCGGTTTCAGCTTGTTAAAACCATCTTCACCCACTTCTCGGCGCCCAACTACTGCGGGGAATTCGATAATGCAGGTGCAATGATGTCAGTGGACGACACGCTGAGGTGCGCCTTCCAGATCCTGAAGCCGGCCGGCAAGCGCCACCTGGCGTACGTGCAGACCAACACCAGCAAGACAAAGAAGACCTGAGGGCCCTATGGATCAGTCCCCCCGGCCCCCGTCCTCCCCCGCCGCTCCTCCCCTTTTAAGAGTATTCTGTGTTATTTATCCTAAAAATATATGGATAATAATTCATTGTCTTAGCTTAAATACATTCTTGAATATAATGAAACAATCACTATCATTTGTATTAGCGTCTTGCAAAATATGTCGTAAGGAATAAATACAGTAAGCTTCTTTTTTTTCAATTTAACATATATGAAAACTTAGACCAAGCCGTATTTAGTTTTGATAATTTAACTGCACCTCTTTATATGGTCTATAAATAAGGTGTAATGATAGCCTGTCCAAAAAAACTCATAGAATAGATGTAACATAAGAATAATATAAGAATAGGAAGTAATATTTGTACAGCGCCCTTGAGGTGATTTTTCACAACAACGGCGCTATTAAAATCATCCGATTATTATTATTATTCAGACCGGTTCGATGGCTTTAACAAGCTGAAACCGGTCACGGTAAAATAAGGTAAAGGTGGAAATAAATTTTATATGTGTTTTATTATATTATTATAATGGAATTCCACCATGTACCAGTTGCAAAAATTGAAACATACAGTTGCAAAAATAGAAACATTATATTTTTAAAAGCCCGTCCAAATTGCAAAGGAGTGGGAGTAAATAAAATCATATAAATAAGTCGTCACAATGTGTATTGACCGCAGTTTGAAAATGGCCTTTAACGCCGAAACAGCTGTCACAATAATAAAAACTAAAAATACTTGCAGAACTTAATAATATTAAATTTGATTTACGTTAAATTTAAAAAAAAATAATTGGAGTTCTACGAATTAAACACAAAAACAATTAACAAAAGGTACATATTTTAATAATAATGTTACCACGTTTTGAAAAATGAAATTATTATAATGTGGACATAGCTGACGAATTTATCCTTGATAAATGATAAATATTATGTAAGATTTAAATACTGGTTAATAATTTAAATTTCAGTAAAATATTTACCAGTATTTAAAGAACGCCACTGCCACAAAATCCCATTGCACAAGATTATACCAATTCAAAAAGTTCGGCCATTTTGTTTCGGCGGAAGCGAGGCGGAAAGATCCGAACCGCTCAAATAGAAGCGGGACAGAGCGTCAAGCGTTGGTATATTTGAATTTTTCCTGAAAATGGCCAAATGCCTCCATGGAAATCCGTCTATTTTCCCTCGCAATCGTTTTATTTGTGTGTTTATTTTTTTATTGGCGCTGTAAAATATCCTGATTGTGTTATTTCCCGACATTATTATGTCACTCTCTTTTGCCGGGCGGGTTTTTACAACTCTCCGTCCCTTTTAAGTGTTTTTTTCGAATTCAAAAGTAGCCATTCAAAAAATAATTAAAGGGTTGTCAATAATAGCAGTAATGACATAAAGCTTATAAGTTAAAATTTAGATGATTTCTATTTTATTGTCTATTCCCTAACTCAGTTTTTTGTGTTCATTCTTAATTTTTGTAAACTATTGTGTTTTCAATATGAAAAAGAAGTGGGTAAAAGGTAACTTCTGAAATATGTGTAAATTTTATGTGCTAAAGTATATAAATATCTACTATGTACAATAGGTATTCTAGATATAAGTGCCTACCAATAATGCAATATTTATGTATTATGTATACAGATGGTCAAAATAGGAGGGCGCTATAATCGTTTAAACGGTTTTAAATAGCAACACCAAGACAGCGCCGGATCTACCATATGTTCATACTATGTAAAAAACGTAAGCGCAATCTCTAAAATAAATACCGTAACTAAATAATCCCAAAATTCTTCAAAAATTACCCATATCATGGGAAAATTGTGTCTTATTTTGGGCTGGCAACATTTCAACTCATGACTCGTCCTTAGAGGCGCCGAGTGTGCACTCAACGGTTGTCGTAGAAGGTATGGAAAAAGTATTTTGTCAAGGAAATTTTTCTCTATTTGCGTAATAGTTATTAGGGCATAGAGCCTGTTTTTCCATGAATAATTTTCGTGTGCTTAAGGCCCCATATGCCGCGATGCGCCGCCAGCAGTCAGGAGGCCGCCTTTTTATTCGTGAGTTTAAATTTGAACAGTTAGAGATTGCAATACTCCTGATCCATATATTGCCCCGGTGACTTTGAGGTCGCTGAATTTTGAAACTGGTTTGAAGAAATATTTTTGGGGATCGTTTTTTAATCATGAGAATCTCTCGTATATCATAAACAAAAATATCTTAAATGAAATAGTATCCGCCATCGGGAACTCCGGGAGTCAGAAACCAAAGTGACAAATCTATTTTAGATATCATCCATCACTAGCAGGCATAGCGACCGCTGTCAAATTTTGTATTAGTTATTGTGGTAAAGTTATGTTTACAGGTTATTTATTATACAAAAAAACATTATGTTTTAGTGTGTTTTTTTATTGTTACGTCACAGCGGCCAAAAACAATAAAGCAAGGCAGGTTTAAAAAAAAAAAAATTCCAGAAACATGTAGATGATAATATTATTGTAGGTTAGTTGCAAAGACCTTGTGATCATTTTTGCAAGCTGTTATTAAGTTTCAGTTTCAGACCCGATAAATCGGAGCTTTACATTACCTACTAATATACTACAATAATGACCGAACATTGCGTCTTCTTCCACGCGAACGTCCCGGATTCGATTCCCGGATAATAAATACAGTATTATTTTTTTTTTAAACACTATGTTTCTCATTTTTTTTCTTTTCTGAACGCGTGGACATTTGTGGTGATTTTATAAATCTAGCTTCGATTCCTAAATGAACATATATTTCTTTATCGGTATTTAACGAGATTAATTAAAGTTTCTAGGAGCAATGAATGCGTTTGGATATAATACCTTTTGAATACGAATAATAATGTGACAGCTTCCGCCAGGCTACTCAATTGTTGATAAATCTATTCGTTCAGGGGTACAAATTATTATTTTGTATTTTTTAAATGGGGGGCGGGGCGCAATCGGCACTTACTGCACAGGGCGTGAGATGTCATGGAACCGGCCCTGCACCAAAATTGTTGAAAGGAAAATAGACGCGACTTTAAAAAATCACTATGGTTCAATTGAATATTTTTCACATCAAATCAAACGGTGTTCAAAATTCAGTGGTAATTCCTGAAAGGAAATGATTCTTCATTATTTTGCATGGAAAATAAATTATGGAACCAGTTATTTTTAACACTTTTCCCGCACAGATTTTTCAGATTTAAAAGTTGAATATAAAATCATATCTGAACTTAAATTATCTGTAGTTTTAAAATCGGTGTTATGACAGAAATTATTGGAATTTTATTAAATTTCTAGATTATGTTTGAAGATTATAGGTATTTATCACTTAGAAAATAAAACACAACGACATTTGATGTGAAATTAATATTTTTGGATTGCCCTATAGAAATACGATTATCGTTAAATACTTAAGTTACAAATGAACGAGACAAGATCTCAATTGTTTCGATTTTAATTTATCAGATACCTACTCAATTTTCAATTCCATAGATTAGGTACCAACAAGAATGAAATATTTTGAAACTAATATTATTGTACCTAACAAACATCCAGAGATTGCAGAAATAAAATTATTTTCTGCATTTTCACCTCCTGCAAGCGTCACTTTTTTATCAGAGCTATCGGTGAAATTTAAGGGAATAAAAAGAATAAAAATAATAACGGATGAAACTGGGTAGTAAAACTAGCTAGATCAAAAAAATACAACATAATGCACAGGTATATGCCATGAAGAAGGGTATCTACAGCTTGACACACTTAACTCTGCAGTCTGCCAAAGAAGGAACTAACTCGTTTTGCGAATCTATAAATTTAAAAAAAATTTTTAATAATTACCAACGCCTCTTTTTCCACTGTTGCCAATGTAAAAACTTAATCAATTCTAAAGAAGGATAAAATAGCATTCAAAATTAACCAATATACAGTGTTTTTAATATTTGTCCCCTACGTGAAAAATCGTATATTCTTCAATAATAATAAAATGAATATTGGGATGTTTTATTTAGTTCAAGGACGCTGTACACATATTTTTTTCTTTTCCAATGCTCTATCTTATCACTAACTATGGACAATCTATTATTACTCCTTATGGCTAACTTTTATTGACCGGTTCATCTATCTGTAATACCAAATTATATGTAAGCACGATGCATTTGACCCTTGACCGTGATGCGGCGTTAAAATATACAGGTTATTAATCATATGTACAGGCATATAATATACAGGGACCATACTTACCTGGCAGGTCACTTGAGATAAACACTGTTTATTAGCAAAATTTATATATGGTTCTGAATGAAGAGGAGATAATTGTGGGAAACGCGTGAGAAATTTGTTCATTGGAAGGTATTTATTTTGTAAATTATTTATGTTCTTGGTCGATTTTAGGAAAGGAAAGGCATATTTTATGACGGGTGGTACCATACAGATATTTGATTAGAATCAATCTTCTTAAATGTAATTCGTCCCTGGATGAGAAATAGGTTAGAGTGTGAGGCTTCGAATAATGTTGATAAAATAAGGTACGTGTAATTGTGTAAACTTTATAATAAAACTGTCTTTATCAGAAGTGACCTGCCAGCTAGGTATGTTTATCGGAAGTGAACTGCCAGGTAAGTATGTTTATCTGAAGTGACCTGCCAGGTAAGAATGTTTATCTGAAGTGACCTGCCAGGTTAGTATGGATATCTGAGGTGACCTGCCAGGTAAGTATGGTTATCTGAAGTGACCTGTCAGGTAAGTATGTTTATCTGAAGTGACCTGCCAGGTTAGTATGTTTATCTGAAGTGACCTGCCAGGTAAGTATGTTTGTAAATAATTAGGTAGTGAAGTGATTTTTCACAAGAACGGCGCTGTACAAACTTGTAAATATTATTTATATTTAAAAAAATTATAATTGTAAATTGGATGATCGATTTTTTTTTAGTTAATGGGAATGGCGTATCTAAACCAGTGATGCACAACCTTTTTAGCAGGATAGCCTATTTTTAAATTTTAAATATGTACACGGGCCGCACGGGGTGGAGTATCTATAACTTATCTTTGCAGTCGCTAGCATGGCCAGTGCAGATTTTTAAATTGTTTTAATGTGAATGCAGGACAAACATCCCAACTGTCTGGAGCCGTTAGGTACATTAGAGCCATAGCTATTTTGGAGCGCATAAGTCTATATGGACTATCTAAGACAGCGCCGTCATAGATTATTTTATCTTCTTAAAATATCACAGGATATCGACATATTTTGCATCAGTGAGGAGAGGTTCAAAAGGGAAATCCCATTTATTGTTGAAAAAATCTCTCCTCATTGACGCGATCTTCACCACTGCCTGTTTTTTTTTCAGAATTTTTCTTTTTCTTCGTACTTGAAAATTTGCAAATCTTTTCGTCTTACAAATATTAAGTACATAAATGTAATTTATCATTCGCATTAGATCTATAATATATTTGTAATTACAAGAAATAAAATAAAAAGGTTATTATTTTTATTCCTATTATGAATCAAAAAATTAACTAGGTACCCACATAAAATATCTCATTTCATAATATAACCGCTACATCTTTAGATTCCATATCTAAAAGTAATAAATAAATTAAAATATATATATTTTTTATTTCCATGTTCAAAACAAGTGATGTTAATTTTTATCAATTATAAATATTTTTAAACATAGAAAAACTTCTATTTTTTGGCGGCTGATTCGAAATATTGAAGACAGACAAGTTTGTCGCGATACCCTTTCATATTTTGTAAAACAGAACGGTAACCGTTTTATATCGCGATCGTAAAACCTACCCGGAATTCCGAACGATTGGTTAATAGCTTTGCTATTTCTTATTTAATATTAATTTAAGTCTGTAATTGTTAATTAATAAATTTATTCTATTGCCCAGATAATAATCGCAATAATAATTGTATCATTATGGAATCATAATTTTGTCTTTGTCTTTAAGACTTTATTAATTTTTATATTTATCTTTAAAGATAATATTTTGATTTAAAAAATAAAACAATAACTTTGTTTACTTCACTTTTATTTATACTTTTGCCGACTGGGTTTCGCTACTGTCGTAGCTTCTTCAGGGCAGTATACAACTAAACTATGAACTAAGATACATATGTGTTATAGATTGATAAAAACAGGCGAGTGGAGGGCCAAGGGTGGGAGATCAGCAGGTACCTGACCGGTAAGGGTGTGTACTTTGTTTTTTAGGAATAATTTAAGAATTGGACTTTTATTTAAATTTATTTGATTATTTATGAGTCTACTATTAGTGTTTTTGGCTCTCCTTATTTCTAACGCTTCTAAGTTATCTATTCGAATGCCTGTTCCATTTTTATGCAGTAAACTAGTGACTGTGTTTTTATTGATGGCAAATTCGGAGAACCCATTATTATTTAGACATCTTAAGTGTTCTTTTACCCGGATATTAACATTACGCTTCGGTAGTAGTGAAACCCGGTGGGCAAAAGTATAAATGAAAGTGATTTAAACAAAGTTATTGTTTTATTTTTTAAAATTATAATGTCACATCACCAAGTTACCGCTTCATATACTTAGACTTTAATACAATCATTATTATTACGAAATATCAAAAATCACTTCCGTTACTTCTGTGTTTTCAAAAAAAATGTCGTGTACCCCTATAAAATTAAACCCATTCAAAATATATATTACAGGGCGAATAAACAAAGCGCCAAAAAAAAAAATTATAAGCCCATGGTCAAACCAATAAATGAATGCTGCATATTTTTATTCAGCCAAAGGGCTCGCGGGCCACACAAAATGAGCTCACGGGCCGCGGGCTGTGCATCGCTGATTTAAACGCTCGCGTGGCAAGAATTAAAGTAATCCGTGACAATTGATAATAGTCACTGCAGTAGTAGACAGGGAGCATGAAATAGGGGATGAGGTTGAGCTATGGTAAGTCAAGATGCGATATTTTTTTTTTCACAATGTACGGGAATGTTTTGATAGCGGGAAGAAGAGTTTAGAGTAAAGGCACACATGCACATTATCCTATTATTATTATTACTGACAGATTAAAACCAGCTACCCCGGGGGTTTTTCTGCATTTTTGACATTGCACACCCCCGCGCTGATAAAACAGAATAGTTTTCTACATATGTAAAAAGGACACAGTATGTTCATCGTGATACGAATTGAATTGAAGACTCTTTTGTGTATGAGGGGAAATTACCATTTCTTCTATTCGCGTATACACAGCGATTAATATAGGACTCTAGGACAATAATATTTTTAAAGCGCCCTTGAGGTGATTTTCCAACGAAAACGGCGCTATAGAAGTAATCCAATTATTATTATTATTAATAATACTGCAATATTATTATTATACATCGACGCCATTGACTGCAATATTCTATTTATGTGCAGACGGCATCTATCTACCGTTGAATACAATAATTGTACATTATTATTTATTGCGGTGAGTGGTACCTGAGAAGAGTAATGCAAACCGACCGCCATTACGAAAAATGATCTTTGTCCATCTTGCCAAACATAAACCAATAAACCACAAACACGTTTACAACAGCCTTTCCCCGGGTAATTGTCAATAACTGTTGAAATACGACCGCACTATATTATTAGCCGGAACACGGACTTCTTTACTGCCTCCGGAGTTATATGACTTACTTGTAAAATAAGTATTTTTTTTAACTTTTAGAAAATTGAAATGTGTTACAATAGCTTGAGCAAGTAATATAGTATTTTTATTAAAAAAAAATCATAATTACAAAAACTTGCTAAAGTTGCCTCTAAAATCTCGATGAACTCAAATCTTATACAACATCGACATAGATACAAATTGTTGTTAATGTTAAATAGCCTATATTTCATTTATTGTTGTTCAATTTTGTGAGTACGATTTATACTAACGCTGTACCTACTATAAGATGTTTTACACCTGTGTCACTTTTATGATTTAATTTTTATAACAAAATATGTAAGGGCCTCCTAAAGGGCGTTTACAATATAATAAATCTTGTATCTTCTATTATATTTAAATGGATGGGTGGGAGTTAGACGGGATGGATTTGAGTCAACCTTAGGTATATTTGGGGATAAAAGAACAAATGATAATGGTAACAGAATGCTTGAAGTATGTTTAGAGTGGAACCTTTTTGTATCGAATACCTTCTTCAATCATAAAGGTATCCACCAATATACGTGGGAAAGAGGAAATGAAAGGTCAATGATCGATTTTGTGGTAATTGACTCTAGGTTGCGAGCCGTCACCACAGACACAAGAGTTTTCAGAGGGGCTGAGGTAGAAACCGACCATTTTCTGGTTGTGTCGAGAGTAAATCTCTTCCGCGGCTGGCGCTCTAAAGTGAAAGTGGTGTCGACTCCAACTAGAGTCAGAATAGAAAAACTGCAGAACGATAATGTAAGAAGTAAGTATGAAAATTGTGTAGAGATGAGATTGAATGATAAGGATATGAACGGTCTGAGCATAGACGAAACATGGGATCACATAAAAGTGAGCCTTTGTGAATCTGCTAGAGAGGTATGTGGGATAAGTACGCAAGGTAGGAAGAAAGGTGATGCATGGTGGGATGATGAGATTAAAGCACTGGTCTCAGAGAAGAAGAAAGCGTGGTTATGTC
This sequence comes from Halesus radiatus, assembly GCA_022606495.2. Classification (NCBI taxonomy): domain Eukaryota; kingdom Metazoa; phylum Arthropoda; class Insecta; order Trichoptera; family Limnephilidae; genus Halesus; species Halesus radiatus. The sequence goes on along the minus strand of JAHDVE020002938.1, from coordinate 30,826 downwards.
TGATAGCGACTGGCAGTGCTTCTAGCGAAGAGAGGGATAGAGCGAAAGAAGTTTATAAGGGATGCAAGAAAAGAGTACGTGCTGGAGTGAAAGAACGAAAGAAACGCCTGGAAGAGGAAGAGGGGATCAAAATGACAAACCACTTCCAAGAAAACATTAAACTGTTTTGGAAGGAAGTCAAAAGGTCCCGGAATGGTCCAGAAAGCGGATGTGTGAAAGTGATAAAATCGAAAGATGGAAAAATGCTGACGAATGAGAAAGATATAAAAGAGAGATGGATGAAATACTTTGAAGAGGTCTTCGAAAGCAACCCAAGTGATAGTGATTCCAGTGGCGAGTCAGGTATGAATGACGATGGCGTGAATGTTCCCAAAATCAGCATGGATGAAATTAAAAGATTAATTAAATGTGTGAAGAATGGTAAGGCTGTTGGTTTCGATAATATTGCTGCTGAATACTTTAAAGGAGATAGCCGTATAATTCTCACATGGTTATGCAAACTTTTTAACCAGTGTTTAGAGGAAGGTTACACCCCATTAGATTGGAGAAGGGCTGTGATCATGCCTCTATACAAAGGTAAAGGGTCACGCATGGAATGTGGAAATCACAGGGCTATTAGCCTGCTAAGTTCAGTTGGAAAGCTGTATGGTAGGATATTGATTGAAAGGGTACAAATGAAAACAAAGGATAAAATATGGGATGTGCAAGGTGCATTTATGAGCGGAAGGGGATGCATGGATCAGATTTTCTCGCTGCGTATGCTCACAGAGAAGTTTCTGGCAAAAAACCAGAAACTTTTCTGTGCTTTTGTAGATCTACAAAAAGCATACGACCGAGTTGACAGAAAAAAGTTATGGAAAGTGTTGTCCAAGTATGGAGTGAATACAAATCTTATACAGGCAATCGCATCTCTGTACGAGGGAAGCGTTGCATGTGTTAGGGCAAACGGTGATTTTACGGGGTGGTTTGACATCACAAAAGGTGTTAAGCAAGGCTGCGTAATGTCACCGTGGTTATTCAATCTATACATGGATAATTGTATGCAAGAATTGAAAGAGGTGGGCTTGGGCGCAAAAATGAGTAGTCTGCAAGTTTGTTGCCTGTTGTATGCTGATGATGCAGTGCTGATTGCTAATAGTATAGAAGATCTACAGTCCCTCGTATCTAGGATGAACGAAGTATGTATGAAGAATGAGCTAATGATGAATGTAAGTAAGTCTAAAGTCATGGTGTTTGAAAGAGAGAGTACGAACACAGTGTGCAATATAGTTGTGAATGATGAATACTTGGAGCAGGTAGACGAGTTTGTGTATTTGGGAAGTATGTTTACGAGAGATGGAAAGACTGATAGGGATATTGAAAGAAGGGTGAATGCAGGAAACTCCATTAACGGAGGACTGAACGCGGTTGGCGCAAACAAAAAGTTGTCCAAAGAAGCGAAGCTAGCAGTCCACAATGGAGTGCTGATACCAACCTTGATGTATGGCAGTGAGGCATGGAACTGGCAGAGGAAGGATGAAAGTAGACTGAATGCTGTAGAAATGAGATCTCTGAGACGAATGTGTGGTAAAACCATGTATGATCGTGTGAAAAATGTTGAGATTCGTAAAGAATGCAAGGCTGATGTAAGCGTAGTGAGCAAGATTAAGAAAGGGACGCTTAGATGGTTTGGGCATGTAGAGCGAATGAATGAAGAAAGGAGTGTAAGGAGAATATATGACGCGAATGTGAATGGAAGAAGAAGCCGGGGACGTCCAAGGAAGACGTGGCACGATCAAGTGAATCAAATACTTGAGTCGGGCCATGTCAGAAGTCGGAATAACAGAAGAGAATGTATGAGACGTTGTATGAAAGTGAATGAAGCAAGAAGTGTATGCCAAGATCGAGTTGTTTGGCGGTCCGTCCTCTCTGCCTACCCCTGCGGGGAAACGGCGTGATGGTTAGTTAGTTAGTTAGTTAATAATTTCCCGGGTGGGCGGTTTGTATACAAATCTACAGTTTATTCCGAGCTTGATTAAATTTTGCACGTTTGACATACAAAATAAGAGGAGTAGGGGTAGGGGTAGGGGTAGGAGTAGCGGTATAGGTCATATAACCATTCATAAATAATAATAAAAAAAAACAAATATAAATAAAATAACCAGAAAGCGTAGGTAGGTTACACATAGATGTAAGTAGGTATCTAGTGGTACTACAGGCAAATCAAAATTAGGAGATTCTTGCTTGTGTAGTGGTGTACTGGATGAATCAAAATTATTATTTAGTTTTCATTATAATTAATACTCACTGTAACGATAAACAAACTAAATAACTAACCATAGTATTTTTAGCTATTTATTTGTTTTTTTTTATGTTCATCCGGAAAACATTTATTTCCAGACACTATTCTCCGAACAGATCTTCTAGAAATGGCAGATGATTTGGCGACAACTAGCCTTTTTTTATTTTTTTTATGTGACTACCCTTCACAAGAGTTCCAACTGCTCCCAACAGTCTGGACCCAGTGAGACTATGGCATCCCCAATAGGGGTATGTTGTGAGACTCCCACATCTAGTGGGAAAAGGAAGGTGATAGGGAAGAGGAAGGTGGGGAAGTACCTGACTATTCAGACAAGGTCACCAAACATAAAGCCATTTTAGCAACGTTTTGATTCTGAATAATGGTCTTTCACCAGGTCGATACTGAAAGAATCTAAGTAAATACCACCCTAGTACGTGCAGCAAATATACTTATGTTTTTTTATTGAATTTTTAATAAAAGCACAATAGGTAGTCGGGCGTAGAGCCCGTTTTTCTATGGTCATTTTCGTGTGCTTTACCTTGAGGTGATTTTCTCACGAAACGGCGCTATACAAATAATCCTTTTATTGTTTTATTATAATTTTTATTATTATTACTTACGTATGCTTTTGACATTTCAGGTTTCGCATTTGTAGGAAAATTCAGTACGTATCAATGACTTTATTTTCAGAGTTGAATGAATCGATTCAATTCTTAATTATTAATTATTTTTATAGAGATTTAAAACCTCATTGTAATATAACCTAAATGAAACACGAAACCGGAAAAACACAACAGAAAATAAAAAGATTTAAAAAAAAAAGTTATACAGTCCCAGATGCGACTGAAATCTTTTTATTTTCTGTTGTTTTTTCCGGTTTCGTGTTATATGTAGGTTATGTTAAGGTTATGTTAAATTCATTTTAAGAATTAACTTATTTTTGAATTACTTACTCGTATGTGTTGCTCGATTCCAGTGATTGATTACGTAATATTTAATATAACGGAAATCAAAAGAGCGTGTGTTGGGATCTGTGATTAATAAAGCGACTCACTAATGATCAACGGGAGTTGATTTATTTGTAACCAAACGGTTTTTTTTATTTATTTGGGGGTTTTAAAAACTTATCATTAAATTTGCACATTATAAATTAGAACACTGCATAACAAATAATATGAACTAAATACGGAAAAAATAGACATAGTCTAATCTAGTCGAACAACATGAAGAGAATGATTCTCTTGGGGAAAACCGGTGACTATACAGGATATGTCACTACTGTCGCCGTGTTTCAGGTGTTTGACGGTTGTCGAAATCGTTAAACTTAATGGTCATCTACCTATTAATTTTTATTTACACAATGCGGAATGTTTTTATTCAACCGGCTGGAAAAAAATATCACCTGACAATAAGTCCGCCTTCATTCCTACATAATGCCATTAAACTTAAAAGGACCCTTAGAAAGGGACGCTTTGATGGTTTGGACATGTAGAACGAATGAACGAAGAAAGGAGTGTAAGGAGAATATATGACGCGAATGTGAATGGAAGAAGAAGCCCGGGACGACCGAGGAAGACATGGCACGATCAAGTGAAAATCGAGTCGGTCCGTCCTCTCTGCCTACCCCTGCGGGGAAACGGCATGATGGTTACTTAGTTAGTTAGTTAGTTAGTTCCACATCATGTGGTCTAATATAAACATACATTTTTTACACACATTTTTTTATTTCACTGGGAAGTAATCTATAAATTTGAATGCCTTTATACAGTAAACATTTGGGTTTTGGATTTGTTTATTCTTTTAGTCTAATAACTTCTTTCTGTCTTGTGTGGTGTGTGAGTAAGTTAAGTTATTAAGTCGTATAAGTCGAGTTGTTGCGAGAAAGGAACGACTTTCTCAAGGCAATCAAGGTTTGTATGATATCGTGAATTTTCTAATGTTTCTCGAGTTCTTGTGTTTTCTAGATACATGATATTTTTGAGGTTTCCGGATGGTCGATAGGTAGGTACTGAAAGGTAGATACAGTTCAATAAAACGTAATATTAGTCTATTTTTTAAAGTTATTTATTTATTTATTATATTATAAACACCCTATATGGGCTTTTACATATTTAGTTAGTTATAATAGTCACACAGGTGCAAAATACGTCACAGTAGGAATAACGTAGTGTAAGTACCATTCCAAGTAATTAGCTACAGAGGCGAATATTCAAAACATACCTCACATTCACTGATACGTATACTCTAGACACATATATTAATAATTGTTGAGGATGTATTCAATAATCGTCTGTTTCTATTTGTATTCCGAGTAGTTGAACATATCTTCTATGTCTGAAAATGTATTACCTTCTGCGTGAAGTCTAGGTAATAGAGAATTTTTAATGACTCAGTCCTGATATTATTGTTACAATTGAATAAAATAGAGTAATTCTACTTGGAATATAAAATTTAATTAAGCTGCCTGTATCAGGGCTGTCTATAATACCATTAACAATTTTGAAAATAAAATTTAGGTCAGAAACAAGTATTCTATCCGAGAGTTTTAATAATTTTAGTTCTTTCATTAAGAAATTGTAATTTATAGATGCAATAGTTAATCTGAGTTTATAGTTAAAATATCTTAGAAATTTATGTTGAACTTTTTCAATGGAGTCAGAGTGAATTTTATGTTGGGGGGACCATATAATAATAATAATAATAATAATAATAATGTTTTATTTCGGCAGAAAAAAGCGGTGAGTGCAATACTCTGTCTGCCATATAAAAAGAATACATTTTAAGAATAAAAAAATTACACACTGTAGAAATATAATATAAAAACATAAATTAAAATTTTATTAAATTAAAATAACATATTTAACACTTATGCTAAAGTGGCCTGAGGGAAATTCTCCATCTATGATGTAGGGGCGCGCCATGCCACTGGGCGACGGCCTGGACAAGAGTGTTTTCCGATCTCCGGTAGCGCTGACTCGTCCCGGCTATTCTGTGGCGCATCAAAGCAGCGAACCCATGCACCCTTCCCTCTGCGAACATCTGCGAGGCGCTGCATCTCCAAGGGAGGCCGAACAGCGCCCTGTAAGCGTGGTTATATTGCACTCGGAGTGTGTCCATGACGCCTTGTGTATATCTTGTCCATAGTTCGCTAGTGTAAAAGCTCATGCAGTATGTCTGGAATAATATAGAAGAATTACATTTGGCTTGACTATGAACTTAAGGAAGTCTCTGAAATTTCGCATTGTAACAATGTTTTTTTGCTGTCTATTCTCTGTAGTAACCCCGTGGCATCACCTTGCAATAGCTAATAGACCAGTCACCCCCCCCAAAATACCAATATATCATGTGGTACTGTTGACAACTAAACAAGTCCAATGGCTACCGAAGCCACAAGCAAATAGCCAAATTGACAGCTAAACATCACAGCTTGACACCACAAATATTTGTGGTCCCGTCACTCAAATGGCTTTGTTTAATTTACTAAACACACACCGCAACTATTGTCAAATATACCAACCAACCTTTAATTCTCTATGGTTATATTGTTGCTCTAAGGTTCTATGTCCTGAAAAGTTACGCAGGTCACAGGGATCACAAACTATAAGTAAAAAAAAAAACAATACTAGTAGTCTAATTTTTAAGAAACACTTAGGAGCACAGGAAGGCTCGCAAATACCTAAACATTATAAGTAGCTAAAAAAAAAAATTTATTGCAGAAAAAAAATGTTTTCACTTACTTGACTATGATGATTACCTAATTAAATACTTTTCCGGTTTGGGCATGTAGATTGAATGAACGATGAAAAGAGTGTACGGAGAATATATGTTTAATTACTTGTACTATTTGTTATTTCCATCATGTATATTTTTTACATTTCTTATTTATTGTAATGCATCTTAATCACTGTATTATATCAGTGTACAGCTGTTTTATAGAGACTATGAAAAATAAATAAATATAACGCAAATGTGAATGGAAGAAGAAGACAAGGCACGAGGAAGACATGGTCGGTCCCCTCTGCCTACCCCTGCGGAGATATGAAGAGATGGTTAGTTAGTTAGTTGGTTAATATCTGCAGCTTAGGTATCAATTTTAGTAGATTTTTTTTATTATTTATTTACTAGTTAATGTGTATCCGGCCTTGCTCGGGATTTTTTTTAATAAAGTTATAAAGTTGTGAATTCTTGCTTGTCGTTTGGGCGCCATAATTGATTTTGACAGCGAAATGAATGCTTTATGACGACTATTACTATCTCTAAACAAAGAAACAAAGAAACTTTTTTTTTACATATATCTAAATACAAAAAAGTTCTTAACTAGGTACCTACTTGTGTTTTCCATTTTGAAAATATTCTACCCAAACACACCTTCTTCTTTTGAATATGTAATCTGTGGCTAACCAGAGTGACATATCTATGGGTTAACCTCAATACGACATGGCGGGTTTAGTGTTTTTCATCTTAATTTTAAAACGTTATACAACAGTTTTACATATTGGATTACATATAAACTACTCTCTAAACCTTTCCGGCACTAATAAGAACAAACTGAGCTATTTTATTTCTAGTAATTTTCGAGAAAATCAAGGACAGACAGACAAATATTGATTTTTATATATAGAGATTAGATGCTCGTATACCGCCTACCAAAGTTTCTCCTCCTCTGTGCCAATACCTTGTAAAGTTTTCATAGTGTCCTAGCGATTAGTTTCGGCCAATGGGATGGTTTTAATTGTTCCAGTTCATAGCTACCGTCTTTACAGATTTTAGGAACATTTGGATGTAATATTTTGGGTAATATGTCTTTGTGGGAATGCGTCGTGTTCCCATTATGACACATTCCCCGCTGTTTGTGTTTTTATGAAGATGAATGCGGTGGCAATGGCTTCGGTAGCAATTATCTGTGGATTTCTGTTTGTTTAAAATGTAAGGAATGGTTAAAGAAGAACTGAGATTTATGACGCTATTCCCGGCGTTTTTGTTTAGATATTCCCAACGTATGCGAAAGGATAAAGTTGAGGTCATCTAAGTACATTTCATGACACATGGAAAATCAGCAAACAGGCAAGGTACATATTCCCAGCATTCTCAACCTTGTTTTTCCCCTCCTCATTCTCCTGCTCCTTCCTGCAACACCAAAACATCCTGCCATCCTCAAGTGACCTCCTAGATAAGTATGGTCCTGTATAATAATATCTGCCTGTACATAAAATTAATAACATGTATATTTTAACGCGTCATCACGTCCATGGGTCAAATGCATTATACATATAGTTTGATATTACAGATCGATGAACCGGTGAATGATCGGTGAGATTGGGGAATCGCTAATAGAATTGAGTGGGGATGAACTTATTTTTCGTAGTGAGCTAAGCGAATCTGAAAGAATGAGGGCGTTTCTAATATCATGCTGTTTGACGTGATGCAGTGCTCCTATGGCAGGTATGCATTCAGCCGAGAAAATGGAGCATTCTTTGGGAAGTTTGTGTGGGAGACTCATTTTCCTCTGTGGAACATACACATTGACCCCGCAATGGGTGTCCTGACAGAGTTTGGAACAATCCGTGAATAATTTTATATTGTTTGGTCAGTTGTTTTCAATACATATTTTTTAAATTGTACGTTATTTAATTGACCGACTTGTCTCATTAGGAATAAAATGGAAAATCTATTTGAAATTTTTTTGACTGCATTCCTAGAACTGATAGGTACCTATTTGTTCAGCTTATTTATTCATAATTGTATCATTTATTTTTTAAATATGAACCTGTTGTTTATCTTCGTTGTTGTTTTTATTGATGGTGTGGTAATGTTGCTGATTTTTTTGTTTGTTTTATAGACATAACCCTCAAAAATTGCAAGGCTGTAAGCTGCCTTTACATTTAAAGGGAGTTCGTTAAACTTGTTGTCGGAGGCCTAAAATTGTCGCCACTTCTCGTAAGGTAACCATAAACAGCATTACTAACGCTAGCAATTTTTAACGAGTGATCGGGTAACATTTTATTCTTTAATATACAAATAAATACTAGAATATTATAGAATAAATGTTGCCACACCATTAGCATAATATTTAGTTGGCGTTGCATTGTTTTTTATTTTATTTTTTTATATCTTATACCTGCTACAGCATAATATAAACCGCATGCTCTGTTCTGAATTATTTCTAGTCGTTTTACTTGTGTTTTGTTTCTAATTTGATGAATATTGATGGATAGGTACATCATTTTGTACAATGGCAACACACCAGAAAGTTTTCTTAAGGCGATCCACCGGCTAAAATTCCAACGAAATCACGCGCTCCTTATAGAAGTGGCGATAAGGTTGAAAGTCCCGCTTAACATCGGCCGCATGTTTCGATTTACGCAAAAAAAAAACCATTACCAAAATGCGTGTTTTATTCTATTCTGTAAAGCTCAGACATAATTATTAAAATGTTTTACGGTCATATTCTAAAAATACTTAATTTACCACAATGAACAATACGACAATATCGGAAAAGGGGTTCGTAAGTAGGAAAATTTGCGCTTTAAACATTTTTTAATGTCTGGTACTTTACTTTTTTCTAGGCTTATAAAAAGACACACCAAAAAATGTCTGGTTTAACCAAAGGCCAGGGTGTGTTCTACTTGCAGTATTTAATTAAATCATCTACAATATTTCTGGGCCATCAAATTCTCAAACCGAAAACACATGATTTTGCGTTACTTCCCATTGCATCACCTTAAGACAGATATCTTATCTTTAATATCAATAAATTCTTATTTTTATCAATATACCTAATTGCTGCAATGGCTTATCAAATCCGAAAAATTCTCTAGACCATTGCATTATTGGACGATCATCTTACAAGGGGTTTGTTTTTATTATGGTTTGGGTACATAGTTCACATCTATTCAAATACGTCTTCGGAAACCTATTGTAACATTTATGTTTTCAAAAAAGGACACAATAGTCAGTTACGCAACCAAATATTTTGAAAGAAAACGACAGATCGGGTAAATAAACACGTTCAATATTGCATGGGCCATAAAAATAGTGTGAGCGTAGTTTTTAGTTTCAACGTGAAATAAGTTCTATTCCTTTGTAGATGCAATATGTTACCAAAACCTTGATTAAACCTTGACAAAAGTTAGGTTCCTACCTTAGAGTATTACTCTGAGGTTCCTACCTGTTTACATTTACAGGAGTACAGCGAATAAAGGTCCCTGGAGATACTGAAACATTCCGATGATGTTCAGGTAACAAAATATGGTGTAACTATTAAGAGGAACGGCTGTGCGGCCTGTTTCATACAAAACTAGATGATGAATTAGAGGCCAAATACCCACCCAAACTTAATGAAATATTTTTTAATAGGAAGGTATAGTAAATATCTAGTAAGGATTAGAAGTATTTTATTGATTTTTGTTTTAATTTAGAAAATATAAGCCACCAAGGATGACAAATTATTCATATTTTTAGTAGGCAACTTTTGCAAGTATTTGTGACTAAATGAATACTATTTTTTTTTAAAAAGTCTCTAACCTACCTCAGGAATATGATGAAGTATACAATAAAATTCTAATGACTGCTGAAAATTGTTTAATTTGCGTCAAAATTTTACATTTAGTTAGCGACAAATTCGAGGTTATTTTTACCTCCTTTTTTTATTTGCGTCTCGCTCACACTTTGTCAGCCTTTTTATGATAGAAAGAGATACACGACTGCCAGAAACCCAAGCGAATGCGTTCGTCTTAAGCATTGCTTCTTGATTATTCTGCTAATACCCTCTCCAGGCAAGACCGTAACCTCTTGTAGATTGGAAGCAAGTTAGTTTTAAATCCATCTGGTGCGTGAAACATAATTTGTTACAATGCTGCACAAATATCATGATTTTCATATTTCATGAGCTCTCTGTTCTGGAGTTTTTGCTATTTCATATATGATTTTTATTTTTTATTTTTCGTAGGGTAGGTTAAACACGTCAAACATATATCGAAATACCTACCTACGCCATTATTTGGCGGTCCTCTTTAATAAGCCAATAGTCAATAGCTCGAGACACACAGGGAATCAATTTTACGCTTAAGATGGTTCACCTAACCCGGCATACAATACAACCGTCAATTTTCTTCGCATGACTCTAATTTCCGAACATTCCCTTCACGTCCCATACAAAGGTTCATCTTTCAATGACTTTGCTGCCACAATAAAGCGTCCAAATAAACAGCAATAAACATAGAAAACAATGTGTTTATTTGTTATTTGTTTAGTTTAAATGGTCTCCCAACTCCTGTCAGCGATTTGTCGCCATTTTAAACAAAAACAAAAAGACAAAAACAAAACCGGACAAAGAAAATATCCCCGGGGTACTCCCGTGTTGGTGTTGAAGGGCTTTTTTATGACATATTTCTCCAGAAAACAAATGAAGTAGTATCCCACGATTTCTAATTTAGTGTGGGACCTAATTTGCCATGATGCGTGTACTAATCCAGAACGACCACTGGTCCATTTAAACATGTTATTGTTGCAATGGTAATTGTTCATTTCTTTTGTTTGGGTTTGTCTCTTGCAAAGCAGTAAAATAGGTCATGTACAATATGAAAACTAATAATAGTATTCGCGTCGTTATGATGGATGGTTTTAGATAACTTATGGAATTTATATGAGCTGCCGACCGTAATTGTTTGAAAAATCTGGCACAGATGCACACATTTCTATTAGCATGATCTTCTTCTTTTTTTATTCTTTTCTGCAACCTTCCTGAAATACAATAAAAACATTAACAATATTTTGATCATTTTTCAAGCGCCATTTTAGCAAAAAATATCACTAAAAATACCTAATTTATAATTTTATCAAGATAAAAATACGTTTAGGAAATCCTACGCAATATTTATGTCATTCATTCTGAAAATATTTATATAAACATTTGTAAAGTTTGTGAGAAACAGAATGTCAGTCAACAAATAGAAAATAAATAATAAAGGAATATGAGATCGTTTAATTGTATTTACCCAGGTACCTACTACGGAACAGCGATGAAATAAGGAATTTTATTTTATTATGGAAATGACTTTCCGAATAAATAAGTTTTCATTTTCGAAATTAAGTTCGTTTGGCGTTTTTACTTAGTCTATTAAAAAATTTAGTATTTTTACCTAGTCTATTCCAAGTTTACGTATTTTTACATAGTCAATTCGAAATTTTAGTATTTTTACCTACTCTATTCCAAGTTCAAGTCTTTTTTACCTGGTCTATTCCAAGTTTTAGGGTTTTAGAATCTGTGCCGAGGTCTCGGATTCGAATTCTGATAATATTTTCTATTTTTTTTTTCAGAATTCGATCCCTTTAGGTCACCAATCGTACTGGTTTTACCAGAACAGTACTGTTTTTACTGGTCCTCTATCCTTGTTAGTCTTTATATTAAACCACTACACAATGAAATCTAAATACTGAATAATTGTCAATCGCCTTAAATCTATTTCTAAAAGTGTTATCACACATTTTCAGAAAGTTAGAAAGAAAAAAAAAAGAAAGTGGTCAGAAATAATTTAAAAAAATAAGAAAAATCGCATGTATTTGTAACAAGATTATAATAGATTATACAAGAATCAATTATTAACCAAGAAAGACAATGTATTTTCTCAGAAAATAATGAACAAAGAACCAGAACACCTCCCCGCGTATCTACTATCTACAGGTCTATCTAATCCCATTGCCTTCATCGTGTTTTATATCCTGCCGGGGGGGAGCGGGGTGTCCCCCTGGCCGCCCCGGCTCCCCGCCCCCGCAGCTCTAGCGCACCCGGTCCCGCAGGACGGCGGGTATTACCGGAGACCCTTTTTCTCCATTTGGCGCGAGACATGCCGCCATGATTTTATTTTCATGACTGCCCGGGAAAAGGCGTGTGCAACATTTTGTTATTAGAATATATATTACACTAAAAAAAATTAACAACGGGTAAGCTAAGATCTTCGTTGCACAGAAAAACATGCGTGATAAATAAATAAAACACAATATTACTGCTTTAAACCGAAACGTGTAGGTCAACCTCAAAACACGGCGCAACCACAAATCTAATATTATTTCATTAATATGTCGACTAATTTATCCTGACTGTCAGTTATTTTGTAGAAAATAATATGAGATGAACATAATATCAATCTTTCCTTCGTTCACCTAATAACCAGTGGCGTGCATTGCTCTATGACCAAAGATAGACTGCGTGTAGCTTTTCAAGTTGGATATAAAAGTGTTTTTTAAATATTTGTCAATAAGGAACTCCAATGAAAAATATAATGGCTTTAAAAATATATGTTCATATAGATCAACAAACGCCGATTCTGAATATATAACATTCATTGTATATAATTAAACGTAAAAAAATTAAATCGTCATTTAAAAGTGAATAAATAATCATCTCATCACAACAGCTTGTTATGTTGGTAACATTGCATTTGGAACAGCAGCAGTCTGTTTTTGGATTAGTATGGATATTTTCATCTCGCACTTTTGTTTTATATTTTAAATGTGTATTTTTTTTTACTTTTGGCGAAATTTGAAGTTAATTTGGGTGACTTTAAGCTCTATAATTATGTACTATTGTATGAAGCCATCACTTTGTGGTTATCCATTATAATCAAATGAAACTCTCAAACTTTGTTTAAACCACATTTATTTTATATGCCTACCGGTTTCGGAACAACCGTTCCATCCTTAGGGCAAGTGTATACTATCCGAACCTATGAACCATCTTTGTCTTGCCATTTAAAACTATTTAAACGATCACAGCACACACAATTTTTGTCTACCTTTGAATGTCAGACTGTAGCTATTCACACAGATTAACAAAATAAATAACCTACCTACTTACCTAATATCCTGTTAAATAGTGGTTTCAACAGTATTATTTACTTGTCTATGGACATGATTTCCGTATAATCTAAGATACCTACCCATATTTTATTAATTTCACGTAGACAATTGCCGTTCATTTTTTTTCTATTTGTCCAAAAGTTGTCGATCCCCATTTAATTCCCTCCTTAGAGAAGCTGGAAATCTCCTAAGGATATTGTCCCCTGGCCCGTGTTGAAATATATAACAGGTAGCTCAACCCCCTTCCCTGCCACTCCCCGTACACCTCTCACCTCACACCTCACGCGTCGCCATAGTGACACATTACTAGCGGATAAGGGCAACGGGCGGAGACACGTAAAAAGGAAATTACATACATAAATCAGTGGGAATAAGTCAATTGTTTAGTAGGGACAGGAGCACAGGAAAATATATATTGTCAGATACTTACTTACATTGTGTATTATACAAGTGTTATGAACTTTCTAATGATTATTAAATAATGTATGACTTCGTAGGGGGGGGTTGATGAATTGCATGGCAGAGTGGAGTAGTTTATTTATTTATTCTTAAATTTAATTATGAAAACAAAAACATTAGCCACCCATCTCACTAGGACAATCCTGTATTGAGATGAGCGGCTTTACAATTTAATAATATTCAGTTAATAGTGATGAGATTCTATTAATCAATCATTTCAATTAATATTTTTATTATTAATTTATCAGGGTATGTATTATAAGTAAATGAGCTTTTATACCTTATACCAGTGGCGTTCAATGCTCTTTAAACAAAGGCTGTGTATAGTTTTTCAAGTTCGGGCATTAATTGTGCATTGAATATTTTAAAATGAAAAGTGCAATATTGTTAGTCAACTGAAGAAATTAGGGTGCAAGTTGAAAAATACAAGAAACATTTCGATCAGTAATTCGTAATTTTTCTTGGTGTATGCACAGTTTTTCAGCCTCTACGGACTACACGCCATTGCTGACTCAAAAAACGGTATTTTACTCTTACCGTCTTTATCTTATCGATTATTTCAGTTTTCGTGCTCTTTTTTCAGTTAGGTGAGTATTTCATCTTTTAAAAAGTGCATTAGTTGTAAAATAATAATTTTTAAAATTGATACTATTAGGTAGGTAACTACCCACCAACATACATAAAGTCTGTCAGCATAATATAGAAAATTTAATAAAACTGAACAAAAAACTTTCTTATTTAAGTATTTATTGTTATTTAAATGTAGAATCTAATAAATGGCTTAATTTGATATATTACACCTGCATGCATTTAAAAAATTGCGACAAATTCGAAAATTTAATTTCCTTAGAATGTGATGTAAAATCAACACTATTTAATATTGACGTGAAAAATATTCACTTGGATCATAGTGCTTTTTTAAAAGTTACAATAGTTTCCTTTAAAATTCATTAAAAAATATTTAAACGATCGCAGCGCCCTTCACTCACTATTTAAGTTATAAACTTTTTTTAAAGTTTCATCATTTTTTCCTTTCAAGTAGTTTCAACCAGCTTGATGTTTAATTATTGACCTCCATTTTTGTTTGCTGTATTTTGACAATTTGTTTGTAGGTATGTACCGGTCTATTTTTAAACTTTATATTTTTACGTGTTTTTATACTTTATAGAGTTTTTATCTATATACATAAAAATCAATGTAAGTTTGTTTGTCCTAGGTGTTCTCGGAAATTACTGGACCGGTTTCGCTGAAAATAGCACAGTTTGTTTTTATTAGTGCCGGGAAGGTTTAGAAAGTAGTTTGAATGAAATCCAATATGTAAAACTGTTGCTATAACGTTTTAAAATAAGTATGAAAAACGTTGACCCGACATGTTTTATTTAGATTAGACCATAGATGCCACAGATTGCATATTCAAAAGAAGAAGGTTTTTTTGGGTAGAATATTTAAAAAATGGAAAACACGAGTAGGTACCTACTTAAGAACTTTATGATTTAGATATATTTTGAAAAAAAAAATAAACGTTTGGAATGAAATAAAATATTCAAATGAATGTTTCTTTATTTGGTGATAGTTACTTTCACTATCAAATCAATTATGGCACCCTAATGACAAGTAAGAATTCACAACTTCATAACTTTATTAAAAATATAAAAAAATCCCGAGCAATGCCGGGTACACATCGGCTAGTACTTTGTATTTCTACAAGTTGTCATACTTCATATTTTTCCTTTTTACACATTATATTTTTATGAGTTTCTATACTTTATATTTTTTTATTAATTTATTTTCTTAATCCAGCAGTACTGGGTGGGTGGTGCAAACCCAGTTTGCCATATCACATGAAATATATACAATATAAATAGAGAAATTGATATAATAAAATAAATAAAAAAATAAAAAATAATAATCATAATAATAATAAAAATGAAAAGAGTTAAATAATAATATTTAAAAAAATATACGAGAAGAAAATGTGAAAAAAAAAATTATGCTCTATGGATTTTTGTACTTTATCCTTCTAATAATAATATAATGTTACTCTAAGACTTTATCCTATTTACAATTTATAGTTTTTTATACTTTTCACATTTTTTATAAGTACTGCATTCATTTTTATACATTTTATTGTTAAGTTTACATTGGTAAAAGTTGTGTTTTCTGTTTCTTTGTCATTTTTATATTTAGATTTTTCTTTCCTTTATGTTAATGGCACATGTTGTATCGTATATATATGAATAAATAAATGATGTACCTACGTAATAATTGGAAGAAAATAAATCAACTTAATATTCTCATGATTTACTGATAAAACAAGCAACTTTTGACAAGAGATAATAAATAAACACTAAGGTTTTTTTTAAAATTATTTTTCAATTGTTCAATTAGAAAAAAAAATTCGAATTTTTTTACTTCTTATGATGATGCGTTCTACTATCGGAGATTGTCTATCGTCGGGGCCATCTTCAACCTGAAAGATCAGCCCATAACAACTCTGAGGACGTACAATCGTACTTACCAGTCACACAGGATTCCAAACCATGAAGTGTGGCATCTTTCTCGCATCAATCTTCCCCTTGTATACAATTAGGTAGTCTTAAACTAACTAATAATAATAATAATAATAATTGGATGATTTGTATAGCGCCGTTTAAGTGAAAAATCACCTCAAGGAGACTGTACAAATATTACTTCCTGTTCTTTATTTAATTATTAACAGATACAGAAAAAAACATACTTACCTGGCAGGTCGCTTCGGATGAACACAGTTTGATTAGAAAATTATTAGATAGTGTAGACCAGTGATTCCCAACGTAATATCGTTCTCCCAGTGGGCGATTTAAGTCGCTTGTTGGGCTATCAAGGGTTAAAAGTGCTTTGGGGGGCGATTTTATATGAATTTGATAGGCAAGCTTTTTCCGTTACATAAAATTCCAAAAGATTTTCTTACAAATAAATTATTTGGAATGTGAATTTTTGAAAGATGAGAACCAACAAGTTTGTCCTTGAGTTTAGTAAGATTTTCGCCTGTGACACTTTCTTCGTACACACTATGATTTATATTTTGTACCATTTTGTTGGAGTACGCGACGAAGTGTCGTTTATACATACTCGGTGTAACCGCACATTGTACCGAGATGAAGATGCGATTTTACTGTCCGATAACATAAAAAAAAAAAAAAAACACACACATTTCAGAATTGATCGAACTGCCGCACATCGCAACGGATCACGTGATACGTTCTCTGTCTCGTCTGTACCGTGCTGCAGGAACGAGACGGAGTGCGTATCACGTGATGCCGATATAAAGAAAAATATACTTGAAAAGTGGGCAATGGGGTTAATAGGTTGGAAACCTCTGGTGTAGACTGTACGATAATGTTTAATCTACATTTATATACGTAATTAATATGTCACCGAACTTAATCACAAGCCAAAATAATATCACAATAGTTTTGGGGGAATTATCATAACAGAGATAGTAGGTACCTTCATACCTGCCTGTTACGTCACGCGTACCTACCCCTAGTAGGTGGCAGGTATCAGGTAAGTAACTATTGATAGGGTAGGTAGGTGTAAGTGGGTGGCACACATTCCGTGCCATAATATAACGTAGGGTGTATTACCCCTCCCCACCGCCGGCCCCCTCCCCGCTGGAAGGACAGCCTTAAATATTCAACAGTCAATCGACACCTCTCAAACCCCAGGAGAAGATGGGAGGGTAAGTTCAAAACCCGATCAACAATACCAAACAAACAAAAAAACAAAAACAAAATAACTGGTTACAGGTAAGTATACAATAAAAGGTACGATGGTGGGCAATTAATGTATTCGCAAAATTAGCAATTACATTTTTACTCACATATTAAGAGGAACGACTGCGCGGTCTGTTTCATACAAAACTGAATTTTGGATTGGAGGCCAAAATACCCATCCAAACGGAATGATCTATTTTTTTTTAAATTAAAGGTTTATTAAATATCTAGTACGTATGAGAAGTATTTTATCTATTTTTGTTTTCATTTTTTAAGTATGTGCCATGAAAAAAAAACAATTTTCATAATTTTAGAGGCAGCTTAGAAAATTATTTGCCAGTTTGTAAGAAACGGGCAACGCAGCCATTCCTCTCAAGCACAAAAATAAATTACACTATACACCTGGAATATATAGCTTTATAAACAGTTAAATTGGACGATGGAAATGATTGCTATAACTGACCCCCGGGGCGGGGTTAGTTGTAGCAACAAGAGGAATTGACTATGACACATTATTTAGGAATATTTTATAATTTGCAAGTGTGGAATGGATTCCTCATCGAGCGGTTATAGTGATGATAAACGAATGGCAATTATTCGAGATAAAAAAGCAATGGATTACGGTCCGTTAACGAAACGGTTCGTTACCAAACAGAAATTTTGTAGTTCGTTTATAAAACTGACCCTTAGTGGGCCTGTAAAACAGCTTTGAAATATAAAATCACTTCCTTGTAGTTAGGTGGAGGCTATTATTCCGCTCTGTTTGGACAAGTACACATTCAAGTTTTACTACAAACACACGTGTTTAATAAATCACTTAATTAATTACACGAGCATATGCTGTCATATTGACACGTATTACTTTTCTCACGGTAGTGATTTAGTTACCACTTATCACTGTCCTTGATACTGGCTATGTGTGACATAGGCATTATCGCCAATTACGCAAGGAGTGCGTGATTTCGTTCAAAATCAAAAACTTTTACTAATTGTATTGCATTTAAGATATTTTCAATGATCGCACTTTATTTTTTATAAATCAATCCACCCTTTAACGGTTTCCGATTCCGGCTTAGCCTGTTCTGGAACTACCCCTCCGCCGTGGGCTATAAAACCCCGTCGCGTCCCTCCGGCCAGGCGACCAATCAGAGGTCGGTCCGTTTGAAATTGGAATAATTTTTTATCCGGCGGCCCGTCTTGGGACGTCGGGACGGCGCTCGCTGGTTAATAATTAAGGTAACTGCCGCAGGGAAATCGACGGCGGCAAGGCCGGGCCGTAAATTTCCCGGGCAGCGCCGGGACCAATTTTTCAATGTTTAATTTTAATATGTCGATGTTTCATTATTCGTAGCTTAAGTCACAAAATTAGATTCAAGGTATTTTTTTTTACATTTGTCTGATTATAGGTCGCACAATCAGAGTCGACCCCAAATAGTTAAACAGTTTTACATTTGTCTGATTATAGGTCGCACAATCAGAGTCGACCCCAAATAGTTAAACAGTTTTACATTTTATAGTGGATGAAAAATGGTTTAAGACGTTTTAAATAACAACACTAAGATGGCTCATTAAGATTATTGTAAGAAGAACAATGGTCCAAGTCCTTGTTATATCGGTATTTCAATTGAAGATGCTTTGAGGAACTTGCGTCAGTGATCCCTTCTTCACCGGTGCATAGTCTGGAAACACGCCAAACGCGCACCCAACATTTGTACACATTTGACATTTGTCACATGAGAACGGGCGGCTTCTACGACTCGTTTTTGTATTTAATAGCTGTGGAAAGATTTGCAGACCTCTGTGTTTCCTTCCTCCTATAACATGGGTCTCTTCAAATCCCAGGTTCACTCCTTGTTCTCAAAAATACCCTCTACACAGCATCCTCAAAGATGACATAGGCCTTGAGGGAAATTATTTCCCCCGGGACCTCCTGTATGGAATTAGGGTTAAAAAAGACTTCGATTTACTTATATACGCCAAAACTCAGAAATGTATATTTTTTTAAAATTATAGTAAATTAATTTTTATAATGTTATTATTAGGTTCTGCACTATTTCGATTTGTGATATTGTGACAGCTGTTTCGGCGTTCAAAGCCATTTTCAAACTGTGTTTAGGCCACATTTAGACGACTTACTTATATAATTTTATTTACCCCAACCCAAATTTTTTTTCAAGCAGCCTTCTAATAATAATGTATTATAATTTCACTCGGTACACATAACCTAAAAAGCCGTCCGATTTGTGATGAAGTACCATCGGAGGAGACGCATAGATATACCCGCACCGTGCGGCAATTATAAAAAAAAATTGAACAAACCTTCCCCCCTTCCTCTTTTCAACCGCGAGAGGAATGTTTTCCATCGGTGACGGAAGGCAAAAACATTATGTATGCACACACAAATGTGTACGATAACGCCTCTTTGTTTTATGTATTTAAAAAAAAAAAACATTGGCAGGGGACGCGGCTTTATACCAGCAATCTTTTTTCTTTTATTTTGCCTGCCCATTCTCATCATTACTTCATCTGATATTTCATTTTTAAATTTCAAATCGGTTTATTTTCATGGTTCGAAAACCATAAGGACCTGACACATTGTTAGCGCTAACAGTTCTGTACCTAAGTATGAATATTTAAATAAAGGCGTAATAAGTAAAGTGTTACGTCGTACTGTGATAAAAACATATTTTTAAAACAGCAAAACGTAATTATACTCCTTCAAGGAAAGTTTAAAAAAAAACGGAATTTCTAAAGATCTAAATAATAGTAACAAAAATTATTTATAGCCTACAATATTGCCATTATCTCCGGCAGTCCCGGAGCGCCCTCGCAAAGGACGCCGACACATTAGGAAGGGCTCAGTGATCTTTACAACTAGGTACCCTAAAACAATAAACTAGTTTAGAGTTTACTGGGCTTTTGTCAATTATTATTATATTGCAAGTTGCCAGCATTCTCAAGGATTCCCGTCGTGAAATTCCTTTGGAAACCTGGCGATAATGGTTTCACGATGATGCTTCCTGATTTTGAATGATCAAAAGGTTTTATTGTATCTTGCGAAGTGTTGGGTATTATTACACGTCAGATTATAATGCATTTGCATTATGCGCAGTGCAATTTGCGCCTTTTCGCGTCATAAATGGACATTTTATTCTTCAAATTGAGCTGTTTAAATTATATAACGATGTTCCCGTCCCGGTTACTTTGTCGCAGTGACTTTGCTGTCACCACACCGACCGATATTGCTTTTCTGTAGAACGGTTATTTTGGGAAGTGGATCCATTTTATCAAAAATGAGATTTTAGTAGAGATGGTCAACGATATTGCGGTAATTGCATTGGCCGATAGAACATACCCAGAGATTTGCAAGTCAAATAACCCTCCCCTCTGTATTTGACAATTTCCGCAGAAATCTTTGTGGCAAATCGTTTTCAAGAGCGAACGTTTGAATGTATTTGTGCACACCGATAGTATCGCGAGCAAAATGTCAAACAGGTTCGAACTAGTATGGAAAGGTATTATTTGGATACTGGGTGCGTAGCGACGTTTGTCATAATCTTCAAATATTTTCATTGTAATTTGATTAAGTCGAGATAAAATTATAAAATTTTTCTCTCGGTAAAATTATATTGTGATTGACTAGCCTAGAAAAGTACTTTCAATCGGACAAAAAAATAGTACAATTTCTACACCAGCACAGCTAGTTGCCAAATCAACTGGCATTTCTATAGGATCTGTTTGGAGAACAGCATCAGAAAAAATATAAAAATAAAAATAATAACACTACTATAGTTTGTTAGTTTATGGTTATAATTAGTTAAGTTAGTTAAAATAAAATAAAAGTGAATAGTACTAAATTATAAATAAAATATTGATCCATCCAGTACACCACCACACAAGCGAGATTTTTTTCTCTTCTGATTTACCTGTACCTACTTTTTGATTAATTATTACCAACTTTAATCAATTTTTGTTTATGTTTATAATTTGTCAATTCTTATATTATTGTGTTGTATTTTTATCATTTGTATATACTTGACATTATTATTTTTTAGTATTCTGTATATTCCTGATGAGGAAAGCTTCGCATTCGAGACATGTTGATATGTGTATATTAATAAAGTGGTGATTACAAAGTAATTTTTAATTCATTTATTAATTGTGATTGTGTTTAACTTATTAAGAATGGACAGGACATTAAATCGTCATAGATTCGAAAAAGACAAAACTTCAGACATATTCGTCTCAAAATATTTGAACTAACTAACTAACCATCATGCCGTTTCTCTGCAGGGGTAGGCAGAGAGGACGGACCGCCAAACAACTCGATCTTGGCATACACTTCTCGGTTCATTCACTTTCATACAACGTCTCGTACATTCTCTTCTGTTATTCCGACTTCTGACATGGCCTGACTCAAGTATTTGATTCACTTGATCGTGCCATGTCTTCCTCGGTCGTCCCCGGCTTCTTCTTCCATTCACATTGGCGTCATATATTCTCCTTACACTTTCTTCGTTCATTCGCTCTACATGCCCAAACCATCTAAGCGTCCCTTTCTTAATCTAATAACCCAAAATAATGAAGTAGCCGATAAGATAATAAATAATAGGTAGGTATATAATATTATTACACATTTCAGTACCTACCTATTTCGTCACGCCTTTATACACAAAAAATGTACGTTTAAACAATGTCAAAACAAGCGGATAGGCAGCCAGTACACATAAATATATCTGCTTGAGGCCTTTGTGTGTTTTGGGTTCCTCGGAGAGACCATGCTGGGCCGAGAAGGGACCCAAACTGGCGGCTAGGGTCCAATATAGTAATTAAACAATTATTTCACGTTTGTCATTGTAGGAAATAGCTGTCGCAGGGTTTTCAAAGTGATGCGTAATTGCTTATAAAGACGGTGCAAGTGTAGTAGGTAGAAATGGGATTGTTCTCAGTGGCGTCGCGACCAACTCCCGGACCCAGGCAAAATAAATTTCATATTTGTAAAAAGCATTAACTTTGTGGCTCGCCATAATTTACAATAAAAAACACATAAATTTGTTGTGGACCACTTTTATTTTATTAAAACTCTACCAGTTTCGGAAGCACCCTTCCTTCATCAGGAGAATATTATAACTAACTTATGATATAGAATATTGACAAGACATATAAATTTTAGGTGTTGGAGTGGGGGGTAAGCAAATGAGTAGGGGTAATTGTAGGATTTCCGGGAAGAATAGAGCGATTTATTGGAAAATACTTTCGTCGGTGTTTTCCAGAAATGGTCCCGACAATGGGTGTTCCGTTTCAACCTGCATATATTTATGTTAAATGCGACATTTATGAGAAAGATAGAGGTATTACTAATTTATATCTTACTAACTGATGTGTACCCGGCCTTGCTCGGGTAAAATAATTGATTTGACAGCGAAAGTAACTATCTCCAAATAAAAAACAGTCATTTGAATATTTTATTTAATTCCAAACGTTTATTTTTTCAAAACATATCTAAATCATAAAGTTCTTAAGTAGGTACCTACTCGTTTTTTATATTTTGAAAATATTCTACCCAAAAAAACCTTCTTCTTTTGAATATGCAATCTGTCGACAAACAGAGTGTTATATCTATGGGTTAACCTAAATAAAACATGGCGGATTCAATGTTTTTCATAAATGTTATGACAACAGTTTTACATATTGGATTTCATTCAAACTACTCTGTAAACTGTGCTATTTTCAGCGAAATCGGTCCAGTAATTTTCGAGAAAATGGAGGACAAACAAACAAACTTACATTGATTTACATATATATATATATCGATATGGACACCTTTAATTATAACCTGAATAAGAACTCCATCAAATAATAAGTTTTTTTCTGATTAGGCATGTGTGATTTATTGTTGTTGTTTTACATAATTTTTTTATCGTTGTTTTCTTTGTTTATTTTATAATTCTGTAATGAATCTGACATAATTTATTTGATACTCGTATCTTGTCTAATTATGATATCTTGTCGAAATATATATGAACATCTTCAATAAGTACTCCACTTACGAGTATGTAAACAATTTTTATTCTCGCCATAAGCGATTTTTTGTTTTACAAAAACATTACTCTTTATTTATGTATCTTGTCTTATATTAGAGGTAAAGCCACAAGGAAGAAATCATTAATTCATTTCATTTTGGTATATAACGTGTACTATCGATTTCCCGAAAATTGATAAATATATTGCAACAGTAACTAATAACGGAAGGAATGGCTGTAGCTTTCAAAGGAAGAAACTTTAAAATTACTTTTTGAAATTTCCACTGAACAGAAAATAAAAAAAAAGTGTTGGGCATCTGAAACAAAACCGATGTCGCCAATTTAAATAATATCTTTTGAATCCTAATTGATTATCAGCTCAAACTAGAAGTACGAAATTTGAAAACTGCTACGTTATATGAGTCGTCTCTGTAATGCGCTCATTGTGGTTTAACTCAGGTAATCAGAGAGAATTCATACAACATTTTTTAAACTCGTTTGCCTAGTATAAGTATCTACACCTACCTTAATACCTTCGGTCGCCTTCGGATGCATCCACCGTATAAAATTTTCGTGAATTTCTAATGAACACCCAATCATATCTGATTACGTCTAAAAGGGATCGTATTGACAATCTAGTCTTCTTTAATGGAAACAATCTTCCCAACAAGCCCTCCACTGATATGCTTGGTGTAACCTTTAGCGACCAGCTCAGGTATGGGGGTTTTATCGAAGCCATAGTTAAGTTAGCCTCTCAGAAGCTGGGCGTATTGTTCAGAGCCCGGAGATACTTGACGCTGACCCTGTACAAATCGTAAGTGCGCCCCATTGTAGAATTTGGCAGCCACCTCTGGTCGGGAGCCCCAAAATATCTGAAAAAACCCTTGACTCTGGACAGAAACGGACGGTCCGTTTGATAGATTCGCCTTTCTTAACAAACGAACTGCAATCTTTGGAGCACAGACCTCAGGTTAGAATGCTGTCCTTGTTCTACCAGTATTTTAATGGAATATGCTCTGAGGAACTAACGTCATTGATCCCTTCGGCACCGGTGCAGTCAGAAAACACACCAAACTCGCACCCAACATTTGTACACGGTTGACATTTGTAACATGAGAACGGGTCGTTTCTACGACTCGTTCTTATGTTCAACAGCCCGGCTGTGGAATGATCTACCGGCCTCTGTGTTTCCTCCATCCTACAACATGGGTCTCTTCAAGACCCAAGTTCACTCCTTCCTATCCTCTAAAAGACCCCCCACACAGCATCTCCAAAGATGATATAGGCCTTGAGGGACATTATTTCCTTCAGGGCCTCCTGTGCGGAGTTACTGTAAAAAAAAAACAGAAAAATGCATAAATATTGGGTGGGGCGGCCCAGGCTGCTCTGGCAATCGCTACGCCAATGAGCATATTTAATAACCGCAGTAAAACGCTAATAACTTTGGTTTATCGCAAGTTTACTGCAAACCCTAACCCAACTTTAAGATGGTACCTATTTAATGCTTTCTTTTTATTGCAGTTGTATAAAACGAGAGATAACATTATGGCTTTAGACACAAAGCAGTTTACTGGTCGTTTGATTCCCAAACCATGCGGTCCGGTATAATACATACAACTGTTGAGAATCGGTTTACATCCTCATCATTCCAAATCTCATAAAACAATTTAATCATCATCGTATTTATATACGTATCACTTTATTACTTATTTATTTACTTATTATTATTTTATTTTTATTATTTATTTATTATTATTTATTTATTATTATTTACTTATTTTTATTCGTGTATTATTAATCACGTACACGTATTTACCGATAATTATTTACTTATTATTACTTACCTATTATTATTTACACATTGTCATTCGCTGAAAGACAGCCGACAGCTGTCACCTGAGAGAACCGGAAACGCATTTAAGCACGATGTCTTTAAACCTAAGGAAAAGGATAAGGAATCTTAACATGATTTTTTTAATTAAAAAACCTTTGTTATTTTTTCCACTTATTTATTTTCGACCGGACCGGTTTCATCCTATCACGGGCATCGTCAGACTGGCACAATGAATACTAAATCTATGATATATATATAGCAAAAAAAAACACAATAGTAAAGAGTACCGTCAGCAATAAAACAAATTTCAAGTCATAAATAAAAACAATATTAGAAAGCAGGGAACTAACTCCCGACATCGATGCTATATATATTTTTGTAAAATATACCATGGGACGGTCAGAAAAAAGTAATATTTCTGATTAGATTTTGATAAATGCTAAGCCTATGTAAATTTACAAAATATTTTTCTATTTAAAAACATTATGTTTATCGTATTGGGTAATAATACTATCATTATTTTGAATTAATAAATAATAACTCACCGACGTCCCTCTCCCCGTTAAATAATAATAATTTGACGATTTGACGATTTGTATAGTGCCGTTTTTGTGAAAAATCATTCCAAGGCCGCTGTAAACTAGGTGAATAATTGCCCGGGCTTATGAAAACCCCCACCCCGAGGGTTTTTTAGAATAAATTTAATTTATAGTCCTGACGAAGAAGAGTACAATCATAATACTAAATTGAAAAACAAATATGTTTATTTAAAAAAAAAGTTTGCTTATGTGACCTTTAATAAATAAATGTTATTTGTGGTTTTTATACTATACGGTCTCAATAAATGCTAATTTTATACTTGCCTCATTGGATGCATGCACATGGGGGTAGTTTATTTAAATAGCACTCGCTGGTGATCTAATTATTCTCCAAGAATACAAAGTGCCTAGGTAAGCCTCTCTTCCTCATGGCCCCCACCCCCATATATATATGGCTGCCTAGTTGAATTATTTTCATACAAATTGGAAGATCTATTGCCCGCGCAGCCTGGCTCCGTGGCTAGCCTAAATATGTTAATTGTCGAGTGGTCCAAAGCGTCAGGTTCTCGTCCCAGTGTTGCAGATTAAATCCTCTGTTCTAAGTCCTCCATCATTGCACAAGCGATATTTTCCGCCTGGAAAATAATACGGTTACCTGTTCCCCATCGGGAACAAAAAGAAACTGGCAGTCAATAAAAAAATTCCAACCATTGAAAGCGGAAAATGCTGCTCGTTCAATCATGGAGAAATATGTTATTACCTCTTTCTGATGATATTGGTTTGTATTAGTTTTTTTTTTATTATCATTGGGACTGTTGTTGAAACATGAAAGAATCGTAATTTTCCAAAATACGCTTTTGACTACTGGCAACTTATGTAAAATATGTTGATTATATCAACAGTCAATACAGCATCGTTGAGCACTTTGAGTTGCTCTGCTAATGCGTGTTCTGGTAAACAGGAGTTCTCGCTTTCAGAGCATAAAAGAGTGCATGGTATCTCCCATGAGTATACTTTTTAGCAATGTATAATACCTATTTCAACATAGGTGGATTACACATGGTTCCAGATATTAGCTTTTAAAGAATGTTTATCAAAAAAAATTCTGCGGACTTCTAAGGTGTTGAAATCAAACATTCCTGTTAAGAACAAGGATGGATATAGGAATGGATAATATATATATTCTCTCGTATAAAGGTAACCGCATAAATCTCCTTTACACCCTTTCTGTTTTGAGAATATGGTTCTGTTCTGAAAGGGGCCCAGATAATGAAACACTCAAAGATGCTGCGAACAAGTGCGTCCCCAACTTGTATTCACTTTCATGTCATATATTCCCAAGCACTACTTTCTTCATTCATCTGCTCCACATGCACTAACCATCTAAACGTTTCTTATGCTTACATCCGCCTTGCATTCTTTCTGAATTTACACATTTTTAACAACACCTTACAGATTTCAATTCTGCAGCATTCAATCTACTTTCATCCTTCCTCAATTAGTTTCATGTCGCACTGACATAAAAGTTGATTATTAATTTTATTCATAATAAAAAAAACCTGAATATTTATAAATATTTATTCAACATGGCAACAAACTTTTTACAATAGTACATACCTACATTGTGTCTTAGAAATAACCACAGGCGGCAACACCGCAAGTGTTACAATACTTATTAGTTCGACTCTTAGAGTAACAATATAATATTACTCTAAGGTTCAACTCGATACAAAAAAACAGCCACAAGATGTTCCAGGCAACACTGATTGCATAATATTGAAACATTTTCAATCAGTCATGTTTATTTTCGCTATAAATAAGAAAATCTGCTTGTATGAAATAGGTAGCAAAAACTCTCAAATGGTGAGGTCTGATTGTAAAATTTGCACAGCTTTATCTGTAATTTCTATATTAGCGCAACTATTTTAAGCTCGCAACATTGTTTCATCTTGAAATGGGGGACTTTGATAGATCCATACTAATTGAAGGTGAAATTCTGGCGAAACCTTACACAGTAAATAACATTTGTTTATAATGCAGTTTTAGTGTAATTAAAATTATGCATTTTCTGTAAAGTGCAGTTCATTTGTGACAGCGTTTCGTCTTCAAATCATTATTTATATTTAAAGTTGATTTTTAAAATGGATTTTCTTTAATGCATATTAGTAATTATCAGATTAATTCACACTGGTGAGTCAATACAGTCTGATTCAGCTTGTGAGGTGAATTAATTCGTCCAATTCATTGAGCAGATGAACTTTTCTTTTTAAATTCCACCCAAAGTTCATAAATTACAATTAAGATATTACACATAGTATATTCATACTATGTGAAAAGGAGAAATAATTTGGGTGATATTTTTGGCAATTTTTCTGTTGCATACAAAACTTAATTTTGGATTTGCAGGCAATCCCCCGGTCAACAGGTTAATAACTCTGTATCAATATATTACGATTCATAATTATTCTCAAATTGCAATACAAAATAAAATGTTTGGGAGTGAAAATGTCAGTCTGTCCGGCATTGTTGACATATTCGCGTAGACTGGTGTGGTCAACTGCACCGGGTTGGGCGACGTTACGCCGAGGGACATCGGGTGCCAGATACTGCTAACGGGTGGATATCCAGTGCATGAACAAAAAATCATGCTTACCTAAATGACACTGAGCAACGGGCACCGGTCCATTGTAAAAAAACGAACTGTCACCCGTTGCCGTCAACAAGAGCTCCGAGGAAGACATGGCACGATCAACTTAAACAACTTGAGTTGGATCATTTCAAGAGTATGTATGGGACAGAGGTGCGTGTTGTACAACGGACTCTGCTTACCTATACGGAGAAATGGTGTGATATTTTTTTAATCATTAACTCCACACAGCAGGTCCGTCATCTTTGGGGATGCTGGGAGAAGGATCTTTTAGAAGACAGGAGGGAGTGAACCAGGGTCTTGAAGAGACTCATGTCGTAGGAGGAAGGAAACACAGAGCCCGGCATATTGTTCCACAGCCGAGATGTTGAACTCAGGAACAAGTCGTAGAAACGACCCGTTCTCATGTTACAAATGTTGAGTGAACGATGGGAATGTTTCCTGACTATGAACCGATGCTGAAGGAATCAATGATGCTAGTTCCTCGGAGCATCTTCCATCGAAATACCAGTGGAACAAAAACAGCATGCCCACCGACGTCTGTGCTCTAAAGATTGTAATCCATTTGTCAAGTAGGGGAATCTATCAAAGGGCCTACTTGCGATTTGCACAGGGTCGGCAGTTGCGTACTATTAAAGTATCTGCGGGCCCTGTACAGTACGCCCATCTTCTGAGAGATTAACTTGGGTCTGGTTTTGATGGAGCCCCTGTACCTAAAGTGACTTCTACACGAGCGGGTGGCCTGATACTAAAAAAGCCATGGCGTCAAAAGGTTTGACCATCCGGTTGTCCTTTCCTAAAGATGGTAGGCTTGACTGAAAGGACGACCGGATGGTCGAACCTTTCGACGCCATGGCTTTTTTAGTATTGAGCCACCCACTCGTGTGGAAGGCCTATAAGCTGGTCACTTAGAAATAGTTAATTTATTAATATGCAGAAGCAAACTGATTTTATTTTTGTCTGCACACATTTAATAGTCATTAACTTAACTTATAAACTCGGTAACAATGTTTCTTACAACGAATAAACCATATTGATCACCTGTATACAAATATCCAAGTTTTAAAGAAACATCCTGTGTGTACGGACAGTCCACACAAAAATAAAAAATCACCCACCTTTAAAAAATTTATTATAATAATAATGGAACTGTCCAAATAATAAATAGACAATAATAATGATAATTCTACGTTTGCAATTAGGTATTTTAATTATTCCATAAGTAATTTTTTTACACTTCTATTTGTTCAATATATACATTATTTTAATTAAGTAAAAAATAATTTTAAAGATACATTTTCCTTATTGTTGACATTGTAATATGTACGCATTCAGAAGTTGTTATATTGTTTGATCATAAGGAAACTCTACATATTTAAATACCACCAGTAATTATAAGATTATTTAAGTAATCATTCACCTAAATGATATTTGAACATCCAAAAAAATTAATAAGTACCAGAATAAAAATATATTCAATAGCCATCAAAAGAGCACCAATTTATGTATTAACCTGTTATAAGCTGGCGTCAAGGCAGATGTGTTGCAAGCGGCCGTGCACCGTACGCGGACTTCACAACGGTTGTGAAGTTTTGGCGTCGATAAAATAAATCCTGTGGTCTATATTTGTATAATCTTCACACAAATCTTCACGCTAGCGACATCTATGAGATTTTAAAAATAACATTCTGTTTATGTTCTCAAATAGCAATTATCCGTGGCCAGTGATATGGATTCCGTTCTTGTAAACATTTAAAACTTCTCGGCAATCGAAGGATCTCTGCGCGGAAGTGTACGTGTAAAGGGATTTCTCAGAGATCAGAGCAAAGTGTGGCCTGATACGCGATATGTCGTACGATTTAAAAGTATTGTTACAGTTTTGACCATATAGATGAGAAAAACCTATGCGTCGGACTGAAAGGAGATCTGGGCGTTCGGACTGCAGGTCACTGCCTTTACATGTACATTTCGGTGGACGTATTGGAACGAAGTGTGGTGAGATCTTGAGTCCGAAACGTAAGTGTAATGTCTGCTATTCTCTTGTATACAGCGAAATTACAAAACTAACTAAGAAGTGAGAATTGCCAGAAGTGTTCTATTCCATATAAGGGCAAAATATACTTTAGCCTGGTTCCCAAAGAAAAATAATGCAATACTGAATGTGCATGCGCAGTGGACCCAATATTACGTGTAATGTCTGCTATTCTCTTGTATACAGCGAAATTAAAAAACTAACTAAGAAGTGAGAATTGCGAGAAGTAGAAATGATTTTTTTGTGTGCTCTATTCCATGCAATTGCAAAATATACTTGTGCACGGTTCCTAAAGAAAAATAAAGCAATACTGAATGTGCATGCGCAGAGGACCCAATATTCAGCCATCATTAAAGATGCGCCCCGCTAGCTAGACGAAAGAAGTATGTAGGTATCTGT